>PVJH01013946.1:0-58741 GCA_004026705.1 Nesogale talazaci
TACAAGAGACATTGTACACATATATTCTGTGAGGGAAGTTGATGTGGGTTTAAATTCCATTATCCATCCAAGATTTCTGAACTGCCTTTACCCGGTGGGACCATGGAAGTATATGGAGCTTGACATTACCTGGATGGACATTATGCAATGCAGAAGTACACATGTATTCCAGAAGCATAAGGAATATGACCAAACCACAAGTGCAAATTCCTCACCATCGAGTTGATTCTCACTGATCGCAACCCTTCATAAGATTTCCAAGACTTTATGATAGCTGACAGCCTACCATCTACTCTGAGAAAGGAGGCTCTTTTAGAATTGCTGCACAGCAACAAAAGAATTACTTCTGAAGGTCTTCGTCCTTCAAAATAAAGGGAAACTGGTAATAGGGCTACAAAATGTTTTAAAGAATATTAAACTTTGAAACAAATTTAAGGCTTGTCTAATCCAATGTCTGTATTTCAAGAGTACCTAAAAAGATTGATCCACTCACCTACACTAATGGAAGGGTCGAGAATAGCACAGAAGTAAAAATACCACACCCACTATAAAGGGGACACCCACGATCACTGCAAAGTATCTTATATTGCTAGAGGAGCCCTGGTGGCATGGAGGGTGATGTGTTGGATGGTCACATTCCTTATGCTGCTGAAATACTTATATAATACTTCAGCATTGTATAATGTCCACCCAGGTAAGGCCCAACTCCACATACATCCATGGTCTCACAGGGGGGAGACAGTGTTCAGAAATCTTGAATGGATAATGGAATTTCAACCCACCCAGCTTCCCTCACACAATGTGTGTGCACCAGTCAGGGCTTAAAGCCTCCAGTTGCTCTGAAGGACAAAAATGAAGCTTTCTACTCCTGCAAAGAGCTACAATCTCAGTAAGCCACAGGGTCAGTTTTACCCTGTGCTGGAGGGTCATGGGTGTCAGGAGCAACCTGATGGCAGGGAGAGTTTTTGATTGCACTGAGAATAGCTTAGCTTCTATTGCTCAGATACATAACAAGCTAGATTGTTTATTTCCAAGACTAGGCACTAACCATTTTTACATTATTTGTGCAGAAAAGAAAAAATAAACTACAAGAAAACTGACTGAAAACAAAGCTTCCTCAATATAACTTATTTCTAAGTACCCTTCTATGGAATGCAGATCTCCATGTGTTCATTCTGAGCAGTCATTTTCCTTTTCCCTCAGTGTGACACAATGTCTCTTTTATTACCTTTTCCTTGTTGTTCCATTCTTATCCCCAATGTCATTATTGGAAGCATGCTAGATGGGCATAGTGTCAGCATATATTTGATGTTGATGAAGAACTGTCCTGAGGGAGGGACATCGTGAAGATAGAATGTCAAAACGCTTATACGGCGTGCAATTTCAGGTCTTCCTAAAACCAATCATATTGTACACTTTTCACATAAAACTTGACTCCTTTTCTTTTTGCAATAGAAGTGCTTAAGTTCCTGAAATGCATGATGGTTCATTCTACTAAAAAATGTTGAAGGATGTAACTGTTGGAGAAGCACAGCTTGAAATGCATCATAAACTAAAACCATCATCAGGGTTTTCACTGTCATATTTTCTTCACTATCTCAATGGCAAAAGCTTTTGACACTTAGTAATGTGTTTCACTGTCTAATGGAAGAACACAAAATGAAAAACAGGAAAATTCGTGAGTCACCTTGCAAACTTACTTCCCTGAATTGGGACAGAAATACAGTAAAGATAGCCACACTATAGCTCTATCAAGTAAGTTATTTTGGGGTTGTATTTTAAACTACCTTCCAGAAAGGATTAATTGTTTTCACTTTAGTAAACGAAAACTGTTTAGGGTCCATTACCCAGGTAGATGCAGGACAGGAAAGTGCCTCTTATATTTACTGCTAGCATTATAATAAACTTTTTATTACACCCATTTTCTGAGGCCTATTCCAGTTTTCACTGTGATCGTGCATACCCTGTCTCCAAACCATTTGCCATGTAAGAAGTCTGGACCAGGGTGGTGGTCTGAAGCTGTTGACATTGGACATCACCATGGCAATGCTTTCATTCACAAGGTCATTCATTTTTCTTCACATTTGTTTAGAAACTGGACATCCAAAACAGAGAAATAAGTGGCAAGTAAGCTAGGATTGTGAACTGTTGAAGCGAGAGCAACAAAAAGAATTAAGGCAAATGCATTATGATACGATAGGCCTGATGAGAGTGACTGGAATTTTAATCTGGGAGGGGAAGAAAGTGAAGGCAGGCAGGAAAAAATAAACTAGGAAAATGGGGGTGGCTCAAGTGAGAAAAAAAAACTCTGATGACATTTCAGAGAATGTTGGGTGAAAAGGGAAAAGAGGTGGGAGAATTTGGCTAGCATTTGGCATTTCAGAGTCACGAGAGCTCAGGCTTAGCCGGGCCAGGATGCTCAGTAATTTGGCAGTTAAGCTCTGGTAACCCCCATGATGAGGTCGCCCTGATGGTCTGCTCTGCTCCCTGCATGCAACCATTCTGTGGTAAAGCTTCCCTGCTTTTTGTCGAATATGTATTCTGCCTCTGGCTCATTGACATTGGCTTCTTTGGACTTAAGTCAGGGACCTGTCATATTTCCTGTGAATCCAGAGTTATCAACAACCTGTCATCTTACTGGATGACCTTGGACTCAAGTTCATCTGCAGCCAGAACCCTACTAGTTGACCTGTCAATCTTGGAAGCTATCAGCAGCTTACCATCGCACCTCCAATCTTGAACTTATTTGCCTATTTCCATACATTTATTTACATATACATTTACCTTTCTACAGAATCCAGTCTGAGATAGAAGCTTCAAATTTTTAGATGAACAGCACTTCCACATGACATTAATGTCTAAGGAAGGAGTCAGAAGCAGTGTGAAACAACATAAAGGCAATATCACCCTGTAGAGGAGAGTGGGGCTTTGATTACTGTCAGGGTCAAGTCTCTGAGAGTCACTCACGTCTGAAAATATTGTGAGTTATGAATTAGCTATCCTTTATCCTAGGTGATATTTTAAAAGATGTGAATCACCTCAGGAGATAGCAATATTGTCTCCCTCATTAGTAAAGAGCAAACATGCTAACTTCCTAAAATATTTAAGCACCTCAAATTCAGCATTCCTTTTGTGAAATGTCTTCTTCTATTGAAGTTATCATCTGGTGTTTTCACCAGGAAAGTCAGGGAAAATGGCAATCTTCTAGCTAGTGTTACTATTGAGAATGACAAGCTGTCCTTTATTTCTGGACTAAGATTTCTACTTCTTCTACTAACAGCCATGAGGTTGCCAGGTTAACTTTCAAATGGGGTGTAAGTGCTGACCAAGTATAACTCTTGGCAGTTTTGAAGAGGAGGATTAAGTGATGATAAACCTGGATTTTTGGAAAAGGATGGATGAGGGCAATGAACAAAATACGAGGGAATCCCATGGCATGTTGTAGTAAATACATTGACAGATGGTAAGATCAATTGAATAATAAATAGTCTTTCAATTCAATGCTTATTAAAAGGGGGAATGTGTTAATGACAAGTTGGTACAATCTTAGCAACGGAAAATGAGTTTAAAGACAAGCAATCTGAATGGTGATTTGGTGGAGGGACTGGTCTTCTATTGTTAAGAACCTAAGGATTACCCAGTATTTGAATATGACACATAAAGCGATTATGAATATTTTAGAAGGAAATTTTGTGGACATAATGTTCCTTTTTTCTTAATAAATACATGGGTATAGAAGTAGTTGCACGTTTAAATTTAAAGATCATCTTGAGAACTTTTTACAGAGTGGTTGTAAAACTTTCATTGCTGTTATATAAAAGTCCTTGTTGTCCATCACAAGGTTGGACAGATGGCCATCACCAGCACCCAAAGGGAACAAATGACAAAAATGTGGATGAAGGGAGACAATGGACAGCGTATGATATGAAATAATCATAGAAATATATAATTGCTCAAGGATTCATGAGTGGGAGGCGGTGGCCAGGGGAGAAAAGAGAGGAGAGAGGAGCTTATACCAAGGGCTCAAGTAGAAAATGTTTTGCAAATGATGATGGGAACATAAGTACGAATATGCTTGATACAATTGATGTATAGAATGTTATAATAGCTTAAGAGCCCCCAATAAACTGATTTTGTGAAGTCCTGGTTTTACCACATCCTCACCAACACTTGGCATTATAAGTATTTTAACCATACTGTTGGTTCATTAATTTTTTTTAATTTTTAAAATTTTTTCAAACATTATTGGAATACTTTGTAAATATGTTTTGTAGCAAGTCTTTTTTTTTTGGCATCACTGCCCTCAGGTGGTGGGAGTAGGAGGCCCAGCCTTTGCTCCGTGGAGCTGGAATCGAACCTCCATCCCAGAGGGCCGCAGTCTGTGCACAACCACTACGCCACCAGGGCTCAGCCACTTTGTAAATATGGATAACAAAAAAAGAAAGAGAAGAGAGTCAGAAAGGACCTTTGCCCAGCCCCAAACAGGGCGAACACAGGCACAGTTGTGCTAGTTGGAAGCTCATAGCATGCACACACACACAAGACATACAATTTTCACACCTTGCAGAGAAGTACCAAAAAAACTTTAATACTCAATTTGCTCTTATATTGGGCTATGTTAGTTTCAGTTGTTTTCCTAATATCTTTCAGTCCATGTGTTTCTCCTTCCCTTCCAACTAAAATCCTTTCTGAAAATCAAACCATTTTTGTTCATCAAAAACAGCCTGAGCACCACATCCTAACAGACAGTTCAGTATACAAGCAAACAAATGACTGTAATGTTTTGTCTGGGACATCGTAATCATCTTCTAATCTATGGTTCTCAAGTATGGTCTACACTATCTTTGAATTCTTTTAGGGAGTCTTTAAGGAAAAAGAGTCTATTTTCATAATAATATTAAGACATTTGTCTGCTTCATTCTTTCATGAGGAAAGTCTACAGGAAGGGTGATAGCTCAACAGATTCAATATAGAAGTAGATATGAATATCTAGTTCTTTTTTCATTAAGTATATGTTAACAAATTTCTTTAAAATTTGCCCTTACCCCCTCCAAAAAATGTAAAGCAATGCTGTTCTTCTCATTGAATTATTTTTGTTTGGAAAAAAATACCCTCTATTTATATTAACATGCAAAAAGGAATACTGCTATGTTAACTAATAAACTTTTTAATGTATTTCTTATTTTAAAATAAAAGACATAGAAACTAGTGGAGAGGTGTTAATTATATTTGTAAGACCTTCCTCAAATATCACAATATGTCTATGGTGTTCGAAACAGCAGGAGAATGAACAAAGAACATCTTATGAGTAATTTTCAAACCCTATTTCTGTGGTTCAGTAATTTGAGGATCTTATATATATTATATAAAGTCTCCAATTCTCAGTTTTCTGGTAAAACTGTTGAGAAAATCAGCTAAAAGCCATATAAAATATTAAATATATGAATCTATATATTCCTGAGGTCATGTCAGGAATATTTTCTGCCTGATCTCATTTCCTTGTTTTATAAATAGGAAAACAGATGCTTTGAAATGTGAGGCAAAATTTACAACATTGCAATTAATAGACTTAGTTTGTCTCATACCAAAGTAATATACCTTACAAGTAATTCTACTGTGCACATATGAACTGGAACCTCAGAAGCAATACTTTTTGACTTTGTGGCATGTAATAATGACCAACAATCCTGGAAAGCATGTGCTGTATTGTGTTGCTGTCAGATGCTGGTGAGATGGTTCTGACTCTGGTTCCAATCTTGGTTCGAAGCCGAACAACACGCTTCTTGGTGCTGTACCAGTCTCACAGACATTTCTCTGTTGGAGCCCATTGACGCAGTCACGGTGTCAACCCATCTCATTGTGGGTCTTCCTTTTTATTGCCCCCTGCTCTATCAAGTCTGGTGTACCGTTCTGGGGACAGGCTCCTGCTGGTAAACATATTCTGAATTGTGAGGTAGACACTTGCTGTCCTCAATTTCAAGGAGCAATCTGCCTGTACTTCTATCAAGATAATTTTTTTCTTTTAATCTCTGTCTCTTAAGGCCTGAATTCAATCCATTGATATTCAGGGTTATTACATCTACCTGTGCACTCTGTGTGTCATTGTATCATTCTCATGTTGGGTGTTTAAAAGACTGGTGTATAAAACACAACCCCTCAAACTGCTGTCTACAGGAGACACATTTTAAGATCACAGAAAGAAATATGCTGAGAGTCAAATGCTGGGGAAAAACAAACCAGACCAATAACAACTCAAAAAAAGCAGGTGTAGCTAGCCTAATCTCAGAGAAAATTGACCTCAAAGTCCAAACCACAAAAAGAGACAAGGAGGGACACTATGTAATGCTCAAGGGAATGATTAAAAAAAATAACCACTAAGTGTTCTAAACATTTACGCTCTTAAAAGTGACCAGTGGAATATGTCAATCAAGCACTCCAAAAGATGAAAAAAGAAATCACAGCCTCAACAATTATAGTAGGTAACTCAATACACTGCTCTCTGACAAAAATAGATCACTGTGCAAGAAACTCAACAAGGAGACTAAAGATCTAAGCACTAAAATTAGACAATTGGACCTGATAGATATCTACAGTGCTCTCCATCCAAATACCAAAAAGAAAATTACATTCTTTTCAAGACCACATGGAACATATTCAAAGACAGACCACATAATATGGTGTAAGTCGGATCTGCATAAATTTAACTTCACTGGTATCATACAGACCTCTCTCTCTAACCACTGTGCCATAAGATAGGAAATCAATAAAAGAAAGATAAATTTTTAAAAAAGGATAAACACTTGGGGGATGAATAATTCTCTATTGCAAAAGGAGAGTGTAGGCCCAGATCAGAGATGAAATTAGGGAATTTCTAGAAGCCAATGAGAATGAGAATACAACTCACCAAAACCTATGGGACACAGCAAAGTCAGTCATCAGAGGAAGCTTCATAGCATTACATGAACATATAAAAAGGGAAGAGAGGCCTATAACTGATGCACTGGCACAAGCTATACAGCAATTAGAGCAGAGTCAAAAGGCAATCCAACTAATAACAAGAGAAAAGAAATAATAAAAATTAGAGCTGAGATTCAGGAGAGGGAAAATAAGAAAACAATAAAAAAAATTAATGCCGCTAAAAGTTGGTTCTTTCAAAGGATAAAAAAAAATGACAAACTTCTCACAAAATTCACCCAAAGAAAGGAGGGACCACATTTCCTGACAGATGAAAGTGGGGACATTATAACCAACCCTAGGGAAATCAAAAGGATAATTACACAGTACTATGAAGGTCTGTACTCTAATGGATTAAACAACTTGGAATACATGGACAAATTCTTGGGAAAAAAATTCCTCCCTAGACAATCCCCCATGGCTGTTATGAATTTCAACAATCCCATATCAATAGAAGAAATAGACAAGGTTATCAAAGGATTACCCTGGACCAGATTGGTTCGCTGGAGAATTCTATCAAGCATTTAGGGAAGAACTGACACCAATACTACAGAAACTCTTCCAGAACATAGAAAAAGACAGCAAACTCTCAAATCACTTCTATGCAGCTAGTATAACTCTGATACCTAAACCAGGCAAAAATTCCACAAGAATCAAGAACTACAGACCAATTTCCCTAATGAATATCAATGCAAAAATACTTAACAAAATATTAGCAAACAGAATACAAAAGCATATAAAACAAATCATTCACTCTGACCAAGTAGAATTCATACCAGGGATGTAGGGAAGGTTTAACACATGAAAGACCATTAATAACATTCGCCACATTGACATGAAAAACTGTAAGAACCACATGATAATATTGATGGGGTTAAAACATCCGACAACATCCAATACCAATTCCTGTTTAAGACACTCAAGAAGATAGGAATGGAAGGAAAGTTCCTCAATATAGTACAAGCTATGTATGAAAAATCTACAGGTAACATGGTAGTCAATGGAGAAAAAACTAGCACAATCCCATTGAAAAAGGGGACCAGACAAGGATGGCCCTTGTCCCCACTCTTATTTAATATCTTACTGGAGGTTTTAGTTAATAGCATAAGATGAAAGAAAGACATCAAAGGTATTCACCTGGGGAGGAGGTGGTGAAATATTTGCAGATGATATGATTTTATATATGAAAAATCCCAAAAGCTTAACAAGGGGAATACTGGAAGCAATAGAAAAGTATGGTAGAGTAGCAGTATACAAGATCAACAAACAGAAGTCTGTTTCAACAAATAGAAGAGGAGATTTACAAAGTAGTACCTTTCACAATAGTCAAGCACAAATTAAAATATCTAGGGATATATCTGACTAAAAAACAAAATATCTATATCAGGAAAACTTCAGAACACTATTATAAGAAACCAAGAGTGACCTTGACAAATAGAAGAATATCCCATGCTTATGGATCAGAATACTCAATATAGTAAAGATGTTGGTTCTACCCAAGGCACTATCTAAATTTAATGCAATCTCAATACAATTAATCTCATCTTTCTTCAAAGAAATGGAAAAAAATGATGACCAACTTCTTATAGAGAGGGGAGAAGCCCAGAATTAGTAGAGAACTCCTCAAGAAGAAGGACACAGTGGGAGGCTTGCTTTACCTGACTTTAACACATATTATACACAGTGGTCAAAACACCATGGTACTGGTATAATGATAGATACTCAGATGAATGGAAAAGAACTGAAAACCCAGAAATAAAAGCATCAGCCTACAGACAATTGTTCTTTGATAAGGGCCCCAAAAATGTCTAATGGGAAATAGATGCCCTCTTCAACAAGTAGTGCTGGAAAAAAAATGGATATCTACCTGTGGAAAAATGAAGCAAGACCCTTATCTCACTCCATGCACAAGAATAATTCAAGATGGATTATAGACTTTGAAGTAAAATCACAAAATATTAGGGTCATCAATGAGGGAATTGAGACCAACCTCAGAACTTTGGCACAGGGAATATATAGCCTATCAGAAATAAGGAAGGCACAAATTGACAAGTGGGATATACTAAAGATAAAACACCTGTGCATATGGAAAGAATACACCAAGTATAATAAGAGAGCCCATAGACTGGGCTTTTGCAATGACACATCTTTTTTTTTTTTTTGCAATGACACATCTTTTGCAATGACACATCAGACAAGGTCTTTTTGACTACAATCTACAATACCCTGACAGCTTCCAAAAAGAACAAAACTAACTGCCCACTGAGGAGGTGGGCAAAAGACCTGAACAGAAGTTTCACAGAGGCAGAAATCCAAATGGCTAATAAACATATGAGAAAATGTTCCTGATCATCAGCCATCAGAGAAATGCAAATCAAAACAACAATGAGCTACTACCTAACACGCTCAAAGAGAGCCAAATTCAAAAAATTCAGAAAGCAACAGGTGTTGGAGGGGTTGTGGCGAGGCAGGAACTCTCATCCACTGCTGGTGGACCTGTCAGTGTGTACAGCCACTATGGAAGTCGATAGTGGAAGGCATATACCCAGAAGAGGTAAGAAACAAACATGGCCAGACATCTGTGCACTGATATTCATCGCAGCACAGTTCACAATTGCAAGGAGTTGGAAACAACCCACATTTCCATAAACTGACAAACAGATTAAAAAGCTGTTGAACATACACACAATGGAGCATTATGCATCACTGAAAAGTACTGATGAGTGCATGAAGCATATTGCCTCATGGGGAGATCTGGAGGAAATTGTGGTAAGTGAAGTAAACACGGGGAATTCAGGATAGATGGTCCCTTTAGGATGAGTGGTGAGAGTGGCGATACCGGGAGGGTGGAGGGAAGGTGGAGAAGAAAGAGGGAACCAATTGCAGGGATCTACATATAACCTCCTTTCTGAGTTCAGACAACAGTAAAGTGGATGAAGGGACACATCAGTGTACAATATGACAAAATAATGACAATTTGTAAATTATTAAGGGTTCATGGGGAAAAGGGAGAGAGGTGGGAAGAGAAATATGGGGAACTGATACCAGGGGCCTACGTAGAAGGAGAATGGTTTGAGAATGATGATGGCAATAAATGTGCAAATGTAGTCTGCATACAATCGTATGTATTTCATGATAAGAATTGTATGATCTCCCAATAAAATGATTTTAAAAAAGATAAATTTGTTCATTATTCTGACTGTCCCTGGTATACTATTCTTCTCTAAAACCCTTACTTAAATACATCAACTTCTTTAATATTCCTTATGTACTGTCCAATTTTCACATAGCTATGTGTCAATTGAAAACACAATGTCTTGGGTCAAATGCATCAAAATCTTCAAAGATGATTTGTTAACAAACCTTCCTCCAATACTTCTTCATACTGTCCATCTTCTTGAATTATTTTCCAGGATACATGTCGAACAACAGTGGTGAAAGGACAAACCCCTTCCACACACCTTTCCTGAGTTTAAAACAAGCAATGTCCCCTTGTTCTATTCACACAACTGCCTCTGCTTTATGTACGGTTTCCCCAAGAGCCCAAATAACTGTTACGGAATTACCATTCTTCACAGTGTTATTCATAACTTGTAATGCCCCACAGAGTTGGATGCTTCTGCGTGGTCAACACAGGTTTTGGATCGTTCCTGTTTCAGTCTATGTGAAAATGGCATGGTAGAGGATTCGCCTTCTCTAACTTCCCAAGGAGGAGAGAAAATAATTATCAAGAGGCTAAGGCTGATTCCTATGAAGAAGTCAAGTATGCCTCCAACTTCCAACCTACTTATCAATTCTCACACCCATTGTTCCTCTCATGGTTCTCTCCACTTATCTGCTGGATCCATCACCTGTTAAAATGGCAACAAGAAACTCACACACAACACTCTAGGTTATGGGACTTATTGGGGAGGAAACAACTCAGAATCAAAAATGACTCCAGATGCATTTTCCCATCAAGCAGCCTTTTTCAGCAGTATCTGAAAAAAAAGGCATGACTTTTTGACCCCTGGTCTTGAGACTGTCACTAGTTTTTTCAACCTACTTTTTAAAAATATGCACAGACCATCATCTCCAATTCTAGGCCTTTCACTACTGAAAAATAAAGTTGTTTTTAACCAGAAGATGCCACCTACCTTTTTTTGCTTGTGTTTGTTTTGGGGGCATCACTGCCCTCTGGTGGTGGGAGTAGAAGGCCCAGCCTTGCTGCTAGATTTGAACCTCCAACCCAGTGGGCCGCAGTCCCGCGCACAACCACTACGCCACCGGGGCTCAGCCTGCCACCTACCTTTTGTCATTCATCTAGCGGATATCTCATTATCGTCCATAAAACAAATGGCTAAACTGCACCTAAGCAAAAGTATATTGAGGAACAAATTTGAAAGTCTGCAAACAATCTAAGCTCAGCCACGCAAAAGTGATTATAGAAAGAGCTATATACTTTCTCAAGTACGTATTAAAAAGCTCTGCTAATACTACTGATAAATACCCCAAAGCTATACCACTTGGTGAGCAAAGCTCAGCTCAAAGGCACTTAGTTTTATCTATGAGTGTTGGCAAACCTAACCCCAAGTGTGCAGGGGAAGCAAAATCGGTCAGCAAACTAACTGCCCATAGGTGCTGAGCTTTCTTACTCTTGGGATCTGGAACCCACAAACTCATCTCCTGCCAGTGTCCTGCAGGTCTCCTCCAAGTAGGAATGTGCCAGTCCCTGGTTCTCTTGCTGCTTTTTCTCTACTACTGCTTCTATCCATCTTTTGCCAGTTCTCTCTGACATCTGGGTTAGGGAGGTTCTCAGCTCATGAATCAGAGGTCCAAAGAACATTATCCTGATTCTTCTGGTGGTAGCGATAATCCTCGTTTTCCCTCTGAAATGCTTCATTTCATGGCTAGCAAGATTTCAAACTTGGCCAATCCCTTTGCTAGCGTTCTATAAGCATTGTTTTCATGACTCCAATCTATATGTTCCTGAACAGAAAATTCCAAAGGGCTATGCAAGGGGACAAAGTAAAATATTACAATGAAATATGCAAATATGTAGAGTTAGAAGAGCAAAAAGGATGAACACACCCACCGTGTCTTAAACTGTAATAACTAAGGAACAAATCAACTTCACATTAAAGTACTGAAAAATCTTGTGAGCAAAATATTGAATGATGTAGAAACATCAAAAGAAGTCACTGTACCAAAAAGTACTAGTCAACATTCTTACATTTCAAGGTCTAGCATATGAGTGAAAACAAACGATGTTGAAAGAAAAAGTTCAAGCTGCACTGCAAGCATTTCGCCAAAAAACAAGACTCTAGGAATTGATGGAATACCAACTGAAATGTTTCAACAAGCTGGTGGATTACAGGAAGCACTTATTCATCTTTACCAGGAAATTTGAAAGACAGTAGCTTGACCAAGTGATTACAACCCTATTTGCACCCGTTCCACAGAAAGGTGACCCAACAGAATCCTCTGACTATAGAATTATATCATTGATACCACATGCAAATAAAATTTTGCTGAAAATATTCAGCAACAGTAGCAGTAGTACATTGATAGGGAAATACCAGAAATGCAAGCCGGATCCAGAAAAGATTGAGGAACAAGTACTGATTTCAGATGAATCTTGGCTGAAAGCAGAGAATACTAGAAAAATGATTACTTTTGTTTTATTGACTATACAAATACATTCAAGTGTTGACTCATTCTAGTTCAATTGATGGTCTGCTCTGCATCTAGCCCCTGACCTTGTCCTGTTGGATGATATTGAACTTCTCCATCATCTCTTTCCACAGATGATTCAAAAGCTGTGCATTTCATTCAGTGATGTCCATGTGTATGATATGCATCATGTTGTTGAGGAAAATTAATTATACTGAATGCTCTTACAAAACTCTATCATACAGTCTTCTGCTATTTCTATCACCAAGGCCAAATTTCAAACTACAATCTTTGATCTTCCAATTTCAGCTTCAGTAATTATCAACACATCTTGATTATATATTCTATCAATTTCAGACTACAGAAGGACGTAAAAATCTTCATTCTAAAAATTTTTTAAAAACCTTCATTCCTTACATCTTTAGCATTGATTCTTGATATAGAAATATATGTATATTTGAATAATACTCATATTTTCTTGTCTTCCCTGTAGGTATATGTATATTACCCTATCACTGAAAGCTGGATCTTGAAATATTGGTAGGGGGTGGCAATGAATGTGACACTATTCTTCTCAATTTGTCCATCCCAGCACAGTCACTTGGTCATTTCAACCACCACTCATCTATCAGCTTGTTAGGTATATTGTGTGTGTGCTGCTGTGGTGACCTCTGTGTGGCTATGATGCTGGAAGCTATACTACCAGTATTTCAAATATCAGCAGTAGCCTCCATGATGAAAAGATTTCAACAGAGCTTCCAGACAAGACAGATTAGGAAGGAAGATCTGGAAATCTACTTTCAAAAAAAATGGCAGGTGAGAAGCTTATGAATAACACTGACTGATGAATAATCTGATGGAGTGCTGCAAAGAGGATCCCCTTATGTTGGAAGGCACTCAAAATATGACTAGAGAAGAACTACCTTAATGATAGAGTAAGATAGATAGATGATAGACGATAGATAGATAGATAGATAGATAGATAGATAGATAGATAGATAGATAGATAGATAATAGATAGATAGATAGATAGATAGATAGATAGATAGATAGATAGATAGATGATAGATAACTACTCAAAGTAGTGTCTACCTTAATGATATGGGTAGAATAAAGCTTGGGACATTGCCTTGCTGATATGGCACAATGGAAAATGAGAAGAAACACTGCAGATATCCACTAATAACTAGATTGTAAAATGTACAGAATATGAATCTTGCTAAATTGGAAGTCATGAGAAAGAAAATACATGAAGATTGACCTCCTAGGTATTCACTCGCTCAAGTCATGACAACCCTATGGGACAGCATAGCATTTAGTCTGGAAAGCTTTATAGGGCATAAAGCTTCGTCTTGCTCACCCAGAGCATGGGACTGAACTGCTTACCTTGCTGTGAGCACCACAACTCAAAAGCCATTACACCACCAGGGCTCTTTATCCTAGGCATTAGTGAGCTGGTATGAACTAGCATTGTCATAGCCAATGAACAGGTATAACAACTCAAATGAGTAATTTCATTAACCCTCACTACAAGTTACATAAGCTTATGAAGAAGGTAACATTAGTATCTTCCATTTGGCAAGAGTCTTGAGAGATCTTATAGTCAAATGGTGAAGTCTGTGAACTCATTGTCTCCAACAGTAGCAATCAAAAAAAGCTAACTTTACTTATTATTTATTATCATGTTATCCTCTGCTTCTATTACCTTTTGTCTCTTTCTAACACATTCTAAGAAGTGAAAGAGAATGTCATTTTTTTTTTTAAGGCATCACTGCCCTGGTGGTGGGAGTAGGAGGCCCAGCCTTTGCTCCTGGGAGCCGGAATCGAACCTCCATCCCAGTGGGCCACAGTCCCGCGCACAACCACTACGCCACCGGGGCTCAGCCCGAGAATGTCATTTAAAGACCAGCTTTTAGGAAGGAAATAAAATAAAATGAAATACTAAATAAATCATTATTGTTGCTAGGTACTGTCAAATTGACCTCAGCGCACCAACCAATTCCCGTGACAGAGCAGAACTGTTCCATCAGGGAATCTCGGCTGGAGTCATCACAGGAGCAGCTCATGAGGTCCTTTACTCCCATGATACCACGGAGTAGGTGCCAATGGCCAAATCTCTGGTTAGGACTCTGATATCTAACCTATGGACCACCAAAGCGCCTTCAATAAGACATATTTGCAATTATGAAAAATAATTATTTTGTTTAAAATACTTCATCTATATCCATTATATGTTATATATACAAAATGTTTTTTATAATGATAACTTCTACTTTTTCCAGCAGCAAGCTAATGAGTGTGAACAATTTATCAGCTAAAATTTGTCAACCACTTACAAATTGACTTAGAAACAATAGCTTCGAGTGGATTCCAATTCACACAGACTGTACAGAGTACAACCACCCCTGTGTGCTTCCAAGCATGTGCATCTGTAGGGAAGTAAAAATTGCACATTTCTCTTGCAGAGCATCTGGTGGTTTTGAACTGCTGATTTTTGGTTATCAGCCCAGCAGATAGCCCACCATGCCATTATGGCTCCTGATATTTCAAGATAATTGGTTTAAGTTACGATAACTCCTTGCAGCAAACTCCTAAAAATACCTTTACCCTATGAAGCCAGTCAGCAAACTCAAAGCAAAATCCACTGCCACTAGAATAAATCATAAACACAAAATATGCCAAGTATTGACAGCTTCCTATCACCTGGCTGGTGGGAATTCCTGGTACCCTTTATCACTATATGATTCCTTGAAGCAGCAAAGGAAGCAGGTAAAAGTAGGAAGGGCTTGGAACTGCTGTTTCTTTAACTGGTTTATTCAACTGCCTTTTAAAAATACATGTAAACAGACCATCATCTCTACTTCTAGTCCTATCACGAGTGGACAAGAATGCCATTGTTGCCAGAAAATGTTACCTACCTTTTGCAGCTTATCTAGAGAATATCTCATTATACCCCATAAAATGAATGACCACACAAAAGTAAGAATGCACCTAAGCTAGAGTAAATTGAGGGACAAAATGCACAATTCACCACAGTGCAAAGTCATCTAATCCTTTAAAAAAGATTGCCACTTCCTTGCTTGGACTATAATCCATCAGCAAGGCCTGCAAACAATCTAAGCTCAGTCATGCAAAAGTGATTACAGAAAGAGCGATATACAAAATATGCTCTCCTATTAAAAGGCTATTGGAAAGATATGTCCCAGCTATCTTCCTGCTTTTTGAGAAGGAAAATGGTCACATGAGACATCAATCAACAACTTGAACCAGATGAAAAAACTTGAAATAACCATTTAGAAACAAATGAAACCAACTGGCTGAAGATGAAGTAACTTATTTAAAGTCCCAAGGTCTTTACATATGATAGTATGATCATTTTGTGGCCAATGATATGAACGGATTTGCAGACTGCATATTATCATAGAAATGAAGATGTCACTCCAAGGTTAAGACTGTTTAAATTTATTGATGATAGTCTTTAATGCACAAGGTTATGTCGCTTGAATGCTTTAATTGGAATTAGGGCATTACTGGTAAAAAAAAACATATGCTGAAACACTGGCTGTATTATGGAAAAACCTAATAGAAGAATTACTTCTGAGGGATTGTAGTCTTTACTTTGTTTTTTGAAGGGTGGAAAAAAGCCCCATTATTCAAAAACTATTAGAAAAGTCTTCCACTAATCCAAAACAATAATTTGGAAAACTAGCACTCATCCTCAGTTGAAGTTTCAAGTAACAGCATATTTTCCATCTTAGATCTCACCCTCTGTGTGATGAATCACACAATATTTCTGTATATGGTCTTCTTACCTTCCAAAGTTCAATAGACTAGCTCTCTGAGGTTGAGAGGGGAAACCTTTAGCAGGGAGTGTTCTATGCCTCATTTGAAACGAAGTGGCTCTTCTGCTCGAGTTGTTAGCACACATTTCACAAGCCTTTATCAGTAAAGCAGAAACGTGCTACCAGGGTTCAGATCGTCTGAATGAAACCCCCCCCCAAAAAAAAAGAGGAGGAAAGAGGAGCTTATTCCAAGGGCTCAAGTAGAAAATATTTGGAAAGGAAGATGACAATGTGTGTACAAATGTGCTTGATACAAAGGATGTATTGAATGTGATAAGAGCTGTAAGAGCCCCCAGTAAAATTATTGGGGGGGGGGGGGAAGAAATACAAAGGTAATACTTCTTAATGATGAAACAAAGTGCCTTGATGGCTGGTGTAAAAATTGAAAACCTACCTTTTTTTATTTTCCCCTTTTTGAAGTATATCCTACAATATAGATGGGTGCCTGCCTCTGTGCTAAGCAAAAATGCTGGCCACTTACCATTTTCAAAAGAGTTTGGTTACAAGTATTCTTATTGTTTCAAACTTTGGAAACTTTAAATGCTGCTGCCAGCCACGGTTGATTAGGACTGGATATCATCCAAGATCTCTCTACGCTTTCCTTTTTAATGAGAGAACCAGATAAGAAAACACGAGGTGTCACAGAATCGGTGTGAGCTTTCTTCGCTGACAGATAGGCCAGGCTGCAAAAGATACTATTTGCCTCGAGACTCGGTTTGGGTCTGGATTCTCGTATCTGTGTGAGTTTGAGAAAACAATTTAGCCTTCTTTGGGCATCAGTTTCTTCATCTGTAAAATGGATAAAAGTACAAATGCTAACTTCATTGGTTATCTGCAAAGGTTGAAATGGAGGAAAAAAATCTTAAAGCAATTGAAACAGTGATTGGCAGATAGTACAAGTGAGATCTTAGCAACCATTATAACTATAATTTTTACTATCACCACAATTTGGAGAAAAGAAAGAGCTCTTCATCAAAATGAATCTTCCAGATAGAAAGTTTCAAAAACAGATAAGATATTTATGCCAATAGCCTCAAACAACTCTCAAAGTCATCTCTTATCCTTCAGGGGAGAAGCAACACAGCTAAAACCTATTTTCTTCTCTTAGAGTGCTCATCAAACTTTATTATACATATGAATGACCTGGAGATCTTGTTAAAATACAGATTCTAACTCAGTAGGTTTAGATTAGGCTTGAGATTAAGCATTTCTAATGAACTCTATTTTCAAAATATTGAACAACACAGGAAACAAAAAAATGAATACAAAAAGTTGAGTGCAAATAAGAATTGGTCAGCATTAAACTGTTTCAGAAAGTATGATTAAGACATGATGGTATTGATGGAAGGAAGGAAGTCCAAGCTTCATTGAAAGTATTGTCCAAAACTTGACCACGAATTAATAGACTAACACTAAAAATGTTTCAATAAACAGATTAAACATTGGAAGGGCTCACTCTTTATGCCACAAAATCGGAAAGACAATGACCAGGTCTAGACTAGAAGACATCCTTATTTATACCCATTGCCTGAAAAAAGTGATTTTTAAAATGTGGACCTTGTCAAACAATATCATTAAATTCACACACAAGTATATTTTTGCTGAAAATAGTTTAGAAATGATTGCAGCAGGACACTAACAGGTAAATTCCATAAATTTAAGTGGGATTTCAGAAGAAAACCATGAAGAGGGACATCATTGCCAATACCAAATGATTCTTAGTTGAAAGAGAATACCGTGAAAAGCTTACTTATATACCATTAACTCCAAAAAGGCACTTAACTGGTTGCATCATATCAAATTTTGGATAAGATTGCAAAGTGTGGGGACTGAAGAACATTTCATTTTGCTCATCTGGACCAGAAAACCTACCCATGTGGACCAGGCAGTCTACTCATCCAACGTGTATACTGAGAGACTCATGTGAGAAGCTTGACTCCTTGAAGAACGTGGCATCAGAATTAGACAGAGTCATTAACAATGTGTGTTTGTTAACATGACACTGCTTTCTGAAACCTAAGAGGACATGAAGCACTTACTGAAGAAGAACAAATAATGCAGCTTTCAATATGGATTATAGCTCAAAGGGGAAAAATTCTACCAACTGGATCAGTAAACAATGACATATGGAGAAAAAACTAGACAGTGTTAAGGATTTCATTTTATCTGAATACATAATCAATGACCAATCAGGAAATCTAATAAAATAGTATTAAGCAAATAAACTGCAAAAGACTTCCTCAATGTGTAACAAAAACCAATGATTCCACTTTGAATACTAAGGTGTGCCTTACACGAGCCATGGTATTTTCAGTCACCTCATATGCATGCAAAAACTGGACAAAGAATAAGGAACGGCAAAGAAGGACTTATGCCTTGGGTCTATGCTATCGCCAACTAATATTAAATATACCACAGACTTACAGAAGGACAAATATATTTGTGTCACAAGTACAGTCAGAAATCTTCAACACAATGATCTTGAGGCTTGGTCTTAAGAATTTTGGACATGTCATAAAGAGGGAAGAGTCTCTGAAAATGGCTATCGAGCTTAGTAAGGAAAGAGGTGGGTAGCAGAGAGAGACAGAGAGAGAACCTTAATGAGATGGCTTGACATAGTGACAGCCACAGTGCATTGAAATGACCACGGATTGCACTAGGTCAGACAGTTTGTCCTGGTTCACATCAGGTCACTCTGAGTGGGAACAGACGCAATGGCAGCAAACAAAACAAAAATGAGATGGACCATATTTTGAGTATTAAGTTTCATAAAATATATTCTTACCTTCAGATTTGAACGTTTTCTTTTTTTCATGGATTGCTCTCTCCCGCTAACATGTCCAAAGTTGATGTCTCACCATCCTCACTTCACAGAAGCATTCTGACTGCAACACCACTATGATTCAAACGCACACATTCTTGTTTGGTTATTCTTTTCCAACGTGTGATGTCCACATGTATATGCAATCATTGAAAAATACCATTGCTTGAGTCAGGTGTACTTAGTCCTCACAGTGACATTTTTGCTCTTTAATATTTTAAAGACATCTTGTGCACCAATCTGCCCAAAGTAATATGTTTTTTGACTGCTGCTTACATGAACATTGATTGTAGGTCCAAACAAGATTCAATCTTTGACAATGCCAGGTTTCCCTGTTTAACATAATGTCTTCTATTGATCCAGTCAGAGGATTTAGGTTTTCTATGCACTGAAGGCTAGATCAGACTGAAGGCTGAAGTGCTTGATCTTCATCAGCAATGAAACAAATTCTCCTTGCTGCCAACATGCAAAATGTGTCATCAACATATTGGCTCTCCGCCAATCCTGAATCCTCATTCTTCATCATATAATGCAGCTTCCCAGATTATTTGCTCTTTTATATATTCAATAAACATGGTGAAAGAATACAACCAGTGGTGGGATTCGGCAGACCCAACATCTAATTTTTATTGAACTTATCAAACCACTTGTTCAAATGGGACTCATAATCATGTTTCTCTCTAAATCGGGCAAGTGGGCAGCTACCTAAGGGGGGAATCACAAATTTACATTCCTTCCTATTTTTTAATGTTCATCTACACAACAGTATATTCTAAGTGTTCATAGTAATATTCATTCCATCCATAGATTTAAAAATTAGAGGAAACTAGACATGTAATATTTATATTCTGGTTTCATAAAACTTGCTATACTTTTGATGAAATACATTTTTATTCTCTTGCATTTGTTATTTCAGTAAACAAACATAAAAAGAAAAAGTGACAAACACCAGAGGGTGACATGCTGTCACTCATTTCAGCTTTCCATTATACCCCAAATTTCCATAAAGTATCATGAGTGAATTATGCAATTCCTGAAAATATTCAAAGGGCTCAAATTAAAGATAGAGAAATTGCTGTAAGTTCACAAGAAGTAGAAAGGGTTTTTTCAATGATGAACATAATATATTCAGAAAAGAGAAGTCTCCTCTTTCTAATATATCAAACACCAATGTTTCATGGCCTTTCTCTAAAGGAATGAGATCCTACTCCAATAGTGAAAAGATGGTTAAGGATAAATCACACATCTGAGAATGCCAATCAAAAAGCAATGTAGAAATATCTTAATTAACATTGTTTTTGTCAAGTATTACTCAGTATTTCCATTAATATTTTAAAACTCATAACATAATATAGTTTTGTGTATGTCTTTTATTGTTCTTATTTAAGTATTGTGTTAGCCTGGTAGAAACAAAACAAGAAGACTTATATGTATATAAGAAAGAAAGAGTTCTATATACAAATTGAATATTGAGATAACATCCTAGCCCACTCTAGATAAATTCCATAAAGCTGATATTAGCTCATTTATGCAATTCCAATTTATAAAGTCCTCTTCAGATTAATAAAACACATTCACTAACACTGAATGCAGGAAGATCACAGACCAAGGGGTAGGAAGTCTTGTGGATTCAGTGCTGTTCTAAAGTATCTAGGCATTGGCCGGAGTCTACATATGGCTGCTTTAGCACCAGAAGTCTGGCTCCATTAGTCTCTCTCCATGTGTCTTCTCCACAGGGATATCTCACAGCCTAGCGAAAGAGTGTCTCCAGTCTCTAAGGAGAAAACGCAGGTATTCCCAGAATCCTCAGGAGAAGGACATGTTCTTATAGAGGCCTCATTGGCTATATCCTGATTGACAGGGTAGTCTCTACCCCTACACTCTTAATCCTCAAATTGACACCAGATTATATAACTACCACTAGTATTGACTATATGAAATAGACTACTTTTTTGTATATCATTTTTATACAGTCATTAGGACAGACAACCAATTGTTAAATTATTTGAATCCTACCACTGGGTACAACTCTGACCCACATCAGGAAAAAGTTTAAACCACATAGCATTCCTTTATTTTGTTTGAACAGTGCCCTTTCATCCATTTACAGGTTATGTATGAACACATACAGCATTCTGGAATATCCATCATTCACAGTGTTATTCATAGTTTGCTATCATCTGCACTTCTGAATGCCTTTGCATAGTCAATAAAACTCAAGGAAAAATATTTCAGGTATTCTTTCAGCCAAGATCTATAGGATATCATCAATGATATCTTTCATTGCAAGTCCTCTTCTGAATCAAGTTTGAATTTTTGGCCACTCCCTGGTGATGTTCCATTGCAATTATCATTTTTCATTGACTTATATTTAGCAAGATTTTACTTGCACGTAAAACCTTATTTGATCATTTCTACATTGTGTGGTTCACCGTTCTTTGGAATGGGTTCAAACACGGAACTCTCTCAGTCTACTGGCGAGATAGTTGCCTTTCAAATTTCCTGGGATACACATGTGAGTGCCTCATGAGCTTTATGAAATGTTTCCATTGGTAGTCTGTCATTTCCTGAAGCTTTCATCTTTGCTAATGCTTTCAATGAGCAAAAGGGCTCTAGGGGCATAGTGGTTATATAGCGGGCACAGTCTGAAAGCACCAGCAGCTCTGCAGGTGAAAGATGGGATTTCTACTCCCATAAAGACTGACAGTCTCAGACACTGACAGGGGCTGTTCTGACCTGTCCTATAAGGTTACTATAATTGGCATCAGGTGAAGGCAATAAATTGGGTTTGTTTGTTTTTAGTGCAGTTTGGACTTTTTCCTTCATTATCATCAGTTCATGATCATATGCTACATCTTGGAATGATTAAGTGTCAACCAATTCTTTTTAGTACAGTAACTACCTATATTTTTTCCATCATTAAAAAAGTTTAACAGTTTTATTGTCATATCAATCACATATCTTGTAATCCAACAGTGGAAACATATTTTAAAAAGAGTTGTGCAAACACCACCACAATTTTAAAAGTTTCCTCTTTCTTGTCCCTATTTTTAGCTCCATGTCCTGCCAACCTCCCCTGACATGCTCTCTCTAGATTTACCTGAGATTTCAAATAAACAAAAACATCCTCTATCTTATTTTGGGTCCTACTTCAATATTTTGCTCAAATAATTTTGGATACTGCAACTCAAGTCTTAAATTTGAGGTCAGTCCTTTAAGCTTGATATATGCTGAATGTGTTCTTCCTTCTTGGATTTCCAACTCAAGGTCTTTACACACTTCATTATAATACTTTGTCTTCTAATGCTGCCTTTTAAAGTTTTCTTTTCAGCTCTTAGACTTCATTAAAACTTCCATTTTGCTTTAGCTACTCCATTTCCAAGAACATGTTTCAGAGTCTTTGATTTTTTTCTTTCTTTCTTGTCTTTTAAAGGACCTTTCCTTTCTTGAGGTGAAATATTCCTGATGTCATCTCATAGCTCATCAGATTTTCTGTTCAATGTACCAGACTAATATACAGTGTGCCAAATATATTCTTGAGATGTTGTTTGTTTGTTTGTTTGGGAGCATCACTGCCATCTGGAGGTCGTGGGAGCTACCTAGCGCTTCTCCTGAGAGCCGCTGCTGGATCTGAACCGCCAAGCCCACGGGTCGCAGTCCCGCACTCAACCACTTACGCCACCGGGGCTCAGCCCCGAGATGTTCATTTGGGATATACTCAAGATTATGATTTGACTCTGTTGAACCTGTTTTAATTTTCTTCAACTTCAACCTAAACTTACCTATTAGCAATTGGGTAATTGCTGTATAAATTTGAGTAATATTAACAGGATTTTCTTATATGCATATAGATACAACTCTGTCACAGACTGCATTTGACTTCAAAACACATCATCTAATGTCCTTTTCACAATGAATATGACACAATTCCTCTGAAATTTGTCATTTTTGATATAGTATACCATATGATTATCTGATTCAAATTGGCCAATACCAGACCATTTAGCTCATTAATACCCAGAAAATTGATATTTATGAATTTCATTTTCACTTATGACTTCCAATTTTCCTAGATGCATTCTTTACACATTATACTTTCCAAATATTAATGGATGTTGGCAACTCTTTCTTCTCATTTTGGCTCATGTCCCATCAGCAAATTAAGGTCTCAAATGTCACTCTTGTAAGAAGACAGCCCTCCCTCAGTCACATTTTGAGTGCCTTCCACACTGAGGGGCTCATCTTCTGGTAATGTTCCCAGGCCACTCATAAGGTTTGCACAAGTGGACAGCCTATGCCTTCCTCATTGTCTGTTCTTAGTCTGTATATAACACTGAAGCCTGTCTGTCCACTTTAGTTGAAAGTGGTTTTTATGAAAGTGTCCATATGGTTTTTGGAGTATCAGTGACATACTTTAAACATCACAGCAACAGGCAATCAACCACAGTACAATAAGCTGATAGAGAAAAAGGTAGATAGGTGTTAACTTGGGTAAAAGGAAGATAATTTTCTACAAGAGGGAGAAGCTCTTAGTAAGTGGAGTGAGGGGAACAGGCTAAGTCATTGGGGATGCGATGAATTGTTCAAATTGTTGAATGCAAAATTGATCTGATGTGTCGCCCTTTAGTACTTCACAACAAAAATTTGTTTTAAACAATTAGAAACAAACTATTTTTCTTCATTTGTTATAAGTTTCTTTTCATATGATACCAATTACCTTTCCATTGAAACCCACAAAATTGCTCTATAGAACTCATATAATTTGAAACTCCAAGAAGGCATGTTTTTGTTTACTTTTGTTTGGTTGTTAAGAAACAACTTCATTTATTCTTCAACTAGACTCAGAAAACAAAGTGACTACTACCTGAACTGACTGTAATAAATTCTCAATGAAGGTGAAATAAATGGATTAATGTATGAATGAATGAATTCTACCTCTTTGGAGGAAACTTGATGTACTCTATCTCTATCCAATAGTTGGAAAATAAAGAACATGGCATGGTCTAAATAAGACGATCTCAGTGTATTCTCTACTTTTGGCAAAACCATCTTAGAAGGGATGTCAAAGCACACAGGTGCAGTCATTTTTACTGGCAGCAATTATTTCACCTCATCTTCCCTCCTAACACAAGTTTAGTAGCATATAGTATATGTGCTTGGGAATCAGACAAGGGTTTGGATTTTGGCTTTACCATTCATTAAACTGTTTTTAGCAAAATAATTACCCACTCCAAGAGGAAGTGTCTTTATCTATGATATAGAGATAATGGTAAATTCTGTCTTACAAAGCTACTGTGACAATTAAACAAGATAATATAGAGCAAACTCTTAGTGTCTGTACGTATAATCATTAATAAACATTCATCTTAATATTAACCTCCCAGGTGGAAATAATTTGTTTTTGTTGGAACTTGAGTCAATCCAATTCGTGACAATATTATATTGCAGGGTAGAATTGCTCTAAAGGGTGGTTAGGGCCATGACCTTTTGGAAGCAGACTGTCAGACCTATCTTCTAAAGGGCTGCTGGGTGGATCTGAACCTCCAGTCTTAAGGCTAGTAGTGCAGTGCTTCACCAGGTGAACTAAAAATATTTAATAAGACCTCACTATACTTTGACACAAAGAAAGGAAGTAAAATAAGAGTAAGGAAAGACATGACACTTTGTGGTATTATCGAATTGCAATTAGCTTTAAGACCATTTTTCAACACGCACAACAAAAACAAGCACACGTAACTGTAATAATTAGTCCTCTGTGTGTTTGAATAAAGATGTTACAGATGACATTTTCACACCAATAATCATTTGAGGTACAATGCAATCTAAACACAATAGTAATTACAGAGTATCAACATCAATGAAGTCTCACAAAAGTGTGTCTCTATGGGTTACAATAAGCCTTGATATTACAGTGGTTTAAGCACTGGACTGTTAACTCAAAGTCAGAGAGTTGAACCCACAGAGGAAGGGTCTGCTTTGGTCAAGATTCCCAGCCTCAGTAACCCCAGGGGGCAATTCTACTCCTATTGGATCCCTATAAATCAGAACCAATGCAATGACACTGGGTTTTCCATTTTTGGTTTCTATAAGGATTACCCTTGTGTTATTTTCAGGGTCTCTTTTACATTAGCCATATCTCACTGTCATCCTTCTTCACAGTTCTTAACCGATGGTTGCCTTTATCTTAAATCCATGCATAAACTATAATTTCATTATTTCCACTTATGTTCTTTACTTAGGCCCAAGGAGATATAAAATACAAACGTTTATCTTTGGTATAATTAGTAACTGGGAGAAATTCCTGGAGTGATATTTGCGTCCTTCCTCAATTAAAATCTGAATTGCATTTCTCAATGGGTCAACATGCCCAAAATGCCTTCTCACTAATCCTCTTCATGATCCTCTAATTGTATGTATTCAGTCCCCTTGTTGGTGTCCTGGGGAGTATCCTAGTACTAATAATATAATTTTATTATTCTTATGATTATTGTTAATATTTTGGGAGAATTTAGGTTGTCTTGATGGTGAAGTGGGTAGAGCACTCTGCTCCTCGCTAAAAGGTCAGTGGTCCGAACATACCAGTCACTCCACAGGAGAAAGAAGTTGGGTGTCTACTTCTTTAAAAATGTACAGAAACCCTAGTGGACACCCTCTACTCTACCATGGAGTCACTTCGAGTTGGACTCCACCTGATAGTAGTGGTTATGAAGCCTCTACTGCTATCATACACTGGATAAAGGCTTTGTGCATATCAAGTATTACTTCATTTATTGAGGACAGCTTACTTTGCTTAGGCTTACAAAGCCAATCATTGATATAAAATGATAGCAAAAAATATTTTTTATCCACAATGTTACATTTAGACAATATTTTAAGCATCTACAAAAGCAATGACAACTGTCTAGTTTTGAATAATTAACATGGCATCTTTTCTTTCATGATAGAGGTTAGAAAAGTTGTTTAGACTTATGTCTCAAGGTCAGTTTACAAAGATTAAATACATTATGTTCTGCTTGTTTTGCTCTGTTGTTGAGAAAATATGCCATGTCAACATGAATTTAAGAATTGCTTACATTTTTTTTCACCCTTTGCTGGCTTCTATGCCTAATTTCAAAAATTTTAAATTAGCTTTCTTATTGTTCTTATTGTTATTTGCCCTCAAGGTGGTTCCAGTTCAGGGCAACTCCATCGATGGAGAGGATTTTCATGACAGTGGTCTTTTAGGAATTGTCGCCTAGCACTTCGCCGTGTGGTCTGACCACAGCCTCCCACAGTGAGTTTCAGATTTCTGATAACTTAGAGCTGATGTTAGAAAGCCCCAAGATTAGGTACATACTGTTTTCTAAACTAGCTCATATCACAAATACACATCCATTTTTCTAAACC
Organism: Nesogale talazaci; assembly: GCA_004026705.1. Classification (NCBI taxonomy): domain Eukaryota; kingdom Metazoa; phylum Chordata; class Mammalia; order Afrosoricida; family Tenrecidae; genus Nesogale; species Nesogale talazaci. The sequence goes on from PVJH01013946.1 coordinate 26,656, forward strand.
TCACTGTCAGAGAGGTGTTCCAAATCACCAACCCTACCTAGGGTTCCAGAAACAGTCAGTCTTTATGGCAGTAAGACAGCCTCATCTTTCTCCCATAAAGCAGCTGGTGGACTTCAACCTCCAGTCTTTTAGTTATAAGTCCAACACTCATCCCACAGCGCCACCTTGGGATAATATTTACAGATATAGGTATGGATTATATATGTATATATGTATTTAGATTTTTAATTAGAGTTCATATAATATGTAATTCAATTACATTGTAGAAATAGTCTGAATCCTGCACAATCCTACTCTAATCCTTTCTGTTTACAAAGAGTGATGCAAGGATTAGAGCCCAAGATCCATTTATTTCACAGAACTCAAATGTGGTTCCACTTTTAGTACTCTCTCTTCTGATTCTCCAATCGTAGTTAGGCCAAAGCTGCTATTACAGAAAATACTTTAAAGACCCACCAGAATAAGTGTGTGCTTAATCCTTATACCTCTCATGCCTAAATTCACATACTTTACAATTCTTTAAGTCTTCCCACCTCCCCACCACCACTCCCATCAGTTTAATTAACCAAAAGGTGATTCTGGAGAAAAAGATCATTAAGCAAATCCACATTGAAAGTAGGTGATTCGATTATGAGGCATAAAGTCTCATTCTCAGAAAAAGATGAAAATGTGTGAGCATTTAGGTAATTTAAAAATAATTATATTCTAAAAATATATACCATAAAGTGATTATCTAACTAATGACCATCACTACTGAGCATATTATTAGATCATGCATATGCCAGCATTTATTTTCTTAATGTGAAGTTCTGTTTAACTATTTCTATTGGTTAATATTATTCCATCAGTGGGATATTTAAAACCTAGTAATTATCTTCAGAGGAAGCAGGAAACGGGAGGGAAGAAGTCATATGGAAAGTAAATAAAAGTAATTTCTCATGTTGACAGAGTACTCTAATGTGCTGAGAGACACCGTGAGTGCTATGGCCACCAGTTAAATATAACAACCATTATGCTAAAATTTAGCTGTCAGCACAGATAAATATTTCCTTATATGCTCACATTAATATCACTTGGCCGAGCAAGGTTTAGATTTACTGTTTATCAGCATCAGAAATAACACAATTCATAAGGGTAAATTTAAAAGGTTACTACTAAGATTACAGTGCATACATGAATCAGCTTATTCCAAACAAAACATGGGGTCTTCAATCAGCAGATTATATAGACGTGTTCTCCAAATTATGTTAATCTCAGTATGGGGTCCTGGGGAAGCTCTGGGGTAATCAAGGGGCTGCTCATCCAAGGTTCGTGATTCCAACTCCCCAGCTGCTTTCTGGGAAAGAGACAAGACTTTGTCCTCCAGTAAAGATGTACAGTGCCGGCAACACTCTACGAGTCGGAGGCACTATCAGTCGGAATAGATTTGATGGCAGGCATGTAGACTGCGGATTTTTCATTAGGGTGCTTAAAAAACATCCAGTCTGAACAGTAGATTCTGAGGGAATAAGCCGAGTCTGTTCAATTACAGGCAGATAGATCAGCTCTGAAGATATGGAAACTGTTCAGGGGGGATTTCAAAGAGGTAGTCTTGATAGATCTTCTCAAAGGGCACAAGAAGTTCACAGGAGCCTATTACAAAAGTGTTCTAAGAAAATTAAAAACTACATTGGTGGGGGCGGGGGGAGCTTAGGCAAGCTGGTAACGGAATTTTTTTTCTTTTTTCAATCACAAAGTGCCTGTTCATTCTTCAAGGGTAGTGTGTTAGACCAGCCAGGTTGACTAAAGAAACAGATCCAAAGACAGACACTCGTATAGGTGTACGAGAGGACTTTATATTAAGAGGTAATTATATATCAAGCAAACGCCCCAGTCCAGGCCAGATTCTGTGCAAAGGTTTGATACTGGTCTTTAAACCCAACTCTAGTCCATAACTCCCTCTTCAGATTCACACAGCCACAGCAATGATGCAGAAGGCAGGAAGATTGCAAGGCAGTAAGAGCAAAGTCCTGTGGGTCCAATGGTGGCAGCCACATCACAAGGCTCTCCGCTACCAGGGTCCCCAAGCAGGAAGGTGAAGTCAGAGAGAGGGGTTTGGGGAGGTGTGTGCCCAGGGCCCTCCTGATGAGAAGGCCACACCCATAAGGAGGTACCATCAGGTTGCGGCTTGATTGACAGGCTAGACTCCACCTACACTTCCACGTATCAAGTGGACATGAAATTATGCAACTACCGCAGGTAGCAGGATCTGTCCTGAGCATTTTGCTGGGAAACCTTACCACACCCACTCTCCAGTCCTGCTGTTGTCCCTTTAAACATGTTCTTCTTCTCCAAATGCAAGCATTGAAAAGAAACACAACCTGAGTCCCTTGAAGATGTCAAAATTGCCGTCCTGTTATAGTAGAGTGCAGAATTTTTCATGGAAGAGTTTGAGAAGATGGAAAGACCACCTTCAGAATTGTGTAAACATAGATGGAGGATATATCAAAATGCATCAGATTTTCATATTTTTATTTGTGAATATTTCTGTGATTTTTGTAGCAATACTTTTTACTTATCCTGATATAAATTATGATATTCATGACTACTTAGTGTGTCACCAATTGCCAATCCTTAGATTGAGGAATGAAGAACCCATTAATCTTTTACAAAACTGATTTTAAGGGGAAATTTGTCAAATTTAGAAATTCTGTAGTAATAGAGAACACATATGATAAATTTGATGTGAAACTTCTATGGATTCAATTCTATTGCACTAAGTGATAATGATCAATGATCAATGAAAATGACAATAGATATACAAAATTGAGATTAGTGCCGAAGTGTGCAACTGGATACATTACCAATTAAATCAATTCAGATGGAAAAAGTGACAAGAAACTACCTTGCCATCTAAGTGAAAAGTGCATCTACATACCAATGTGCATGTGATTGGCAGTCCCAAAATACATCCCACTAGACAAAAACAAACTCACAGACACTGCATCCATGCCACCTCAGAACGGAGACTCTTCAGAAAACTCCCATGACACTCACAAACCCAGAGTGTCAGACAGGGAAGCTTGGGCTTTGGAATTACACAGACCTGGGTTTCCCACTTAGCAATTGTGGGAATTGGACAAATTATATAAGCTTTCTCTTACAGTTCCTACCTATGTGTTAGTACCAATTTTGCAGAGATCCTTGTATTAGAATAGATGGAGGAGGAAGGCTTCAGATAGTTTGTGGGAGACTTTATTATCTTTTTATTCTATTGTTTTATGAATTTTTGAAGGCCTCCCCAAAACATTGAGCATGTGACTTAGTGAAGATTGAGGATTTAATAAACAGTTGGCCTTGGTGGAATTATGATGTCATTTACTCACGGTTCAAGAAATAACCTGCCACATTGTATTCCTGTTGCCTTTACCTCCGAAAAAGAACAAGTTGACAGACTGTTGGCAAGGAAACAAAGGATTTTTGAAACTAGTAACAGGACAATTGAATCTTAAGGAGTTGAGAAATTAGACAGTTTAAAACATGTCTAAAAAATATCTTCTATACAAAAACAAATAAACAAGACAAGTCATAAAACCACAAGTCCTTTGTCTACCCCCCTCATGATGCATCATTTGAGAGAGCACATTTCCTCAGGAAATACCAGGAAGATACCACTTCATATTTTGGAGACATCAAAAATGGGATTTGAAAGAATCTCATGAAATTATTTTGATTTAGATCATAAACCAAATATTTTGTATGAGCAGTTATTCTAGACTTTTTACTTGAAAATGCCCTCCTTTCTGATGTCCTCTCACTTGCAATAGTGAGCTGTACCATCAAAAATTATATACATGTACATATTATAATATTTAGATATACTGTATCCCTTTCCTTTCCTTCTGATCTTTAAAGTGACGGAGTGGGCTGTTGCTTCAGTGCTGTGAGTGCAATCTGTCTCGGGGCCACTCCCACATGGCACTGGGACCCAGCAAGATCTGGGTGGGCACTGAGGGTGGGCAGTTTGGGGAGGGAGGCCCCAGTGTGGGACCTGGGCTCTGCTTCATCTTGCCAAGCTGAGTGAGTGTATGGTCTGCCGGCCCCCAGGGGCAGCAACAGCAGCAGTGGGCGGTATCAATGGGCAGTGGGTAGTCCAGGCTCTGTCCATTTGCTGACCAAAAAGCTCAAGTCCAAGTGGCTGGACAGAGGCTTCAGCAGGAGGGTCATCACAGCAGACGCTGCTCCTCCTTGGTTTCCAGAAGGCACGGAAGTGGTGGGCACTCAAGGGAAGGCTCCACACCCGCCCTGCCCTCCGTGCTGGGCACCTGGTTGGGGGCGTCCAAAGTGGGTGAGGAGTCCCCTGATCTTGGGGGCCCCAACCTGCATGTACAGCCTTAGTGATTGCTTTTCAGTATACCCCCTTCTTCTGGAGGGACCTCTGTTTGAAGAACTCAAAGAAAGGGGCCATTTGGGACAGGGACAAGAAGGATGTGGGGGTTGTAACTCATCAATGAAGCTTATGAACCCAGAATTCTGGCTGCACCCCATTTGCTTTTTTATTTATTACCTTATTCATTTATTTTATGAAAAAGAGTTTGAAGTCAACATACATTATTTTTAAATTAAAATCATTGTTACTTTTAAGTGTCATTGACATGCAATTCACACATAAGTTAGTTTAGACATATTAAAAAGAGTCGTGCTTAAAATTAAAATCTTGTACCTACAAAACTTGATCACCTTGTTCTGAGAAACATAAAGTCAATTTAAGGGTGAGTCTGTCCTGAGATGGAGCCCTAGTGGCAAAGTGATTACGCAGTTGGCTGATAACTGGAAAGTTAGATGTTTGAAGCCAGCAGCAGCTCCCCAGGAGAAAGAAGTCATGGTTGGCTGCCATGAAGACTTACAGCCTTTGGACTCATATGGAGCGGCTCCACTCATCCTACAGGGTCACTATGAGTAGAAGTCCATTTGATGACCCTGGGTTTGGGTGTGGGACTCTATGCTGAAAAAGTAGGTCTGGTTCTGCTCTATAATCCAATGACTGTCCACTAGATAGGCAGATCACAGATACAGGCGAGGTGTTCTGGTTCAGGAGTATTTGTAAAGTTCTGCACTGTCACAGAAATAAACTAGAATTCAGCTCTGCTATGGACATCTCTATCCCAAGTATTTGTAATGTCAGAGAAATAAAACTACAACCCAGCTCTTTTGTGGATATCTCTATCCCATATACTTTTTTCCTTAATAAAATATCTATGTATTATTTGCACCCTTGTTAGAGCTTGAGGAAAATGAGTAATGTCCATGACAACTTTAAGGAAGGTTCAGGTAGTACAGTTTTCCTATTTATGAGATTTGTTCAGACATCTTACTGGAAGCATTTTAAATTGTTCTAAATAATTTCTATTTATAAAAAAAAAAGACTGCATATTTAAACAATTGATTCTATGTTTCAAAGTGGTAAGATTATTAAGTTGGGGTGTAGTGAAAAAGTGAAAAGCTCACTCTGACCAGTTGTGTTAGTCTGGGTAGACTACAGAAACAAATTCATAGACAAACATGGATATAAGGGAAAGGTTTATATTCAAGAGGAATGGAACATTGAGAAAACATCCCAACCCATCCAGTCCAAGGTCACCAATCCAACATTAACCCAAAAGTCTGATACCAGTTTATAAAGCCTTCTTCTGACTCACGTGCAGTCAAAGCATCTTGACACTGGCAGGGGTCTCCCCATGACTCCTCACTTCCAGGGCTCAGGGTCCATCAACAACAGCCAATGGTGGTAAAAAGCAACTCAGTGTTAGCAGGGGTCTCCACATGGCTACTCCAGCTTCAGAGGTCTGGTTCCATCAGGTTAAGGCCATGTGGCTCCTCCTGCGACTCCTCCATTTCCTTGGACTCTGTCATCTTGTCTTGTCAGTAGTTCATCATCTCAGAGACTGACTCCCAGAGACTGAGAGTCAAGTCTCTTTTCTCCAATTCAGAAATATTGCAAGACTACCCAGAATTCTCAGGAGAAAGCCACGCCCATACAGAGGCCTCATTTACTACTCATTGGCTAGCTCCAGATTTATAGGCTAGACTCCACCCCTACATCCCAATCAAGAATACATGACCGCCACACCAGTCTACACCATACAAACAGAGTTGTTCACTGGTAAAGGAGGGTAAAAATGACATAACAATAGTATTGCTCAATAATTAAGACTTGAACAAGTTTCCCTTTTCTTTATATATTTTGGCAAATGTCACTTATTTTAAAGATTTCTGTGTTACTTTATAACAGTACAAATATTTCATGTCATTTATAATGTAGGAGAACAGGTTGCTCAAATGTAAGGCACTTTTCTTCTGAAGTTCCTATTTCTAATCCAATACTAAACAGATATCCAGAAGGAAAATCAGTGGACATCAAAAGTTTAAGAATTAATCATAAATGTATTGATACCATCACCTTTCTATCACAGATTGATTTCTATACACCAATCAATTCTTTTTTTTTTTTTTTTTGGCATCACTGACCTCAGGTGGTGGAAGTAGGAGGCCCGGCCTTTGCTCTGTGGAGCTGGAATTGAACCTCCATCCCAGTGGGCCGCAGTCCCGCGCACAACCACTACCCCACCGGGGTTCAGCCCGTCCTATCAATTCTTAATCATCCCCCAAAAGCAATCAAGGTGACTGTATTATATGCACCCAGACAAGTAAAGCTTTATTTCTATCCAGCTCCCCCATATCTGAATTGTTGTTCTTAGATGCCATGGACTTGATTCTAACTCATCGTGACCCTATCTGTACACCAGAATGCAACATTACCCAGTCAGGAGCCATCCTCACAAACATTGTCAGGTCTGGGTCCATCACTGCAACCATCTTGCCAATCCACACTCTTGAGAGTCTTCCTCTCTATCACTGTCCTCTACTTCACCAAGCACGATGAACCAATCTCTCCAACTAAGATGCACAATGTATGTGAGACAATGTCTTGTCACCTTTGCTTCGAAGGGGCATTGTGGCTGTACGTTTTCCAATGTTCTTCACCTGCATTGTAACTCAACTGTTCCTTTCTTTGGTCTTCCTTGTTCACAGTCCAAATTTAACAAGCTCTAGTTTATATATGATCTTTCTCAAACCGAGGAACAATACTGCCTTGAAATATCACCCTTGCATGGCAAAACATAAATCTGATTGTTGAGAAAGAGAACTTTCTACCCCTTTAATGAGCTACAGTCTCAGAACAATCACAGGGGCAATGCTGTGCTGTCCTAGGGTCTCTAATAACTGGGTGACAGTGAGTTGATGCTTTGGTACCTTCTCACATTCAACGAAAAGACAGGTTTTTATAATGTATTTTCATGAAAATCGGAGACACGAGGAAGTAAATTTCTTTAGAACTACCATATAAGCAAGGGAATTATCAAAATTATACTACAGTGGTTACTATTGAATAGAAATCTGCATTTATGTGACCTAATTATAACGGTCATTTAGAACAGTGGGAGGAAAAAAATTCTCACTTAATAACTGCCCTGGCTAGTTAACTGAGCACCATGATAGCAGGAGTGCCTTCTTGCTGAAAACATAAAATTTTAAATTATACAGTTAAGTTTTAAAATATGGCCCTCTTAACATTGAGTTATGTAAGATCAAAAGCACAATTGAGACAGAAAAGTTCAAGGTGCCTTAGCATAAGTGAGACAGAATGTCATGCCATGTCAAACCCTTCATTTTGAGACTAATTATGCTTTTTTAAAAATCTACTTTATTATATTTAGGCAGTAGCATATTTTATTCCTTTTAAGATGATCTTTTGTCCAATAAAGGCTCAAGATTTTAATTAACTCAGAGATAACATAGTATTTGAGACTAAAGTGACTATAAACATTTTCAGTGGCTATTTAATCTTTAAGTTATGGATGGCCAACATTTGCTCCTGCACTGCTCTCTGTACTCAGGATAAAAGACGGATTTCAATTTACTACACTTACTTGATGTCCCTTTTAAAAGTGGCGGTCATTGAGTCATTGAAATAAAAACAGATCATCATAAATTTATTCCAGGAATTGTATTCCTCCAATAAGTGGCTTATTTGAGAAGTGTTTTAGAAGTTAGAACTAATCAATATCCTACAGAGTAAAGAATCAAATAAAGAGCCTCAATTCCCAAACTAATTATTACAGTTTGTAATATAAGATTCATAAACAGTAAATATTCTTGGTACAGCTACTGGAAAACAAAAATATTTTTAGAAAAATGGAATGTTTCAATTTTTCCAGGACACAGTAAAGTCTGACATCACCCGAGCATATACTCTCATACCCGAGACCATTTGAGAAGAAAATGTTCACAACTGCTTTTCAAGCATCACCTGTAATAAGGATCCCTTTCAACTTGAGAATTGTTTGAGGCTTTGAGTAATGTAAATGTAGGCGATGGCAACCTCCTTCCACTGTGTGTCAGGGGAAGGCACACCTAGTCAGTTACATTTTAGGTTGTTAACCCAAGAGCCAGCAGTTCAGATCCACAAGCTACTCCCAGGGTCATTCTGAGTGAGGTCCTTCTCACTTGTAAGGTACTCAGTGGTAGTAGGCAGGATGCCGGACAAAGGTGCTGGTTACCAGACCCTGCATTCGTTCTGCTACTATCAACTTGGGAATCGTAGCCAAACAATGATTAAGAATTCAGACAGCATGTTGTGTCCAGGTTTGTTTTGGCATTGAAACTAACTTTAAGGTGTGCGTGTGTGTGTGTGTGTGTTACCTAATGCAAATTAATCTCATCTAAAAACTGCAGTGACAAACTATGTGGATAAAGCACTATGCAAGTCCCTTAGGACAATTTAGCCCTTGATGTGCTGTAGGTTAATATCACTGCTGTTGTTGTTGCTACCGCTATTGCTGTTGTTGCTGCTGCTGCTGTTTTTGCTACTGTTGCTGCTGCCCCTTGTGTTGCTGTTGTTGCTCACCAGTGAGTCAGGTCCACGCCATAGGGACCCTATGCACAACAGAATGAAGGACCTCGTGGTGCTGTTTCATGTTCACAATTGTTCCCATGCCCAAGCTCATTGTAGCCACTCAGTCAACACATCTTGCACAAGAGAGAGAATTCATTACCAAGAGAGACTTGGAGGTAATGTTAGATCTCTCTCGTGGTTGAAATATACTTCAGTCCTTGGTTTCACTCGAGAAAGAATTCACTCTGAATCCTGGTTTGTGATCCAAGTGAGTTTTATGAAAGATAAAAGAAGCTTCTGGTTTACACAGGCACTGCAGGGCACTTCACACCCAAACGCAGAGTTCTGAAGCCAGAAGAAATCACTGTACAACCTCTGAGGGGCAGCTTGAGAAGCCTAGGGGGCTGCAAAGCTCTGCATTCTGCCTTTTCAGGTCCTCCATTGGCATGGTCTGCAGACCCCACTGACTGAATTGAATTCAATGACCTGAATGAGCCAAGCAGGTGTAATGCCCACCTTGGTGTACCACCCCTTCCTGGCTGGAAATTGGAACCTCTGGGCATGTGTACTGGATGCTACAGTCCCTGTGCTAGCTACCAAACAGAAAGACGTACCAAGTGAGGCAATATTAACTCTTAATGAACTTAAGCCTCTGAAACAATGACATCAAAATGTGAGTGTTCATTGGAATCATCTGGGGGCACTTAAAAAAAGTGTAACATTACCCAAGTTATTTTACTATTCCTCCAATTTTGAAAACTATTGTGCTACATCACTCATTTATATCGATGGTCCTCAACCATAGATAATTTTTTTCTCCCAGGGAACAGTGAATAATGTTGGGATACATTTCCAGCTATCAGAGAGATGGAGATGTCACTGGCATCCAATGAGTAGAGTCTGGCAATGCTGATAAACACCTTACTTTACAGGGCACAGGACAGAGGATCACCTCGCCCCAAATGCCAATAGTGTTGAGGTTAAAAATCCAAATGTAATTCTTTAAAAAAATATGTATTGGGGCTGAGCCCCGGTGGCGTAGTGGTTGAGTGCGGGACTGCAGCCCACTCGCTTGGTGGTTCAAATCCAACAGCAGCTATCCAGGAGCAAGGCTGGGCCTCCCACTCCCAGCAGAGGGCAGTGATGCCCAAAAAAATGTATCAAAGACTTACTATGTGCCAGATGCTGTGCTAGATAATATCCATGGGCAGCAAGTCAATTCCACCTCCTAGCTGTCCCATCAGGGTCTCTGAGACATTGTAAATCTTGATGGGAGAAGACAGCCTCCTCTTTCTTCCATGGAACAACTAGTGGGTTTATGCCACTGACCTTGACATGAGAACCCTAAAGGCACCACCAAGCCTCCTTGAGTTCGGCGATGTTATTGTTAGGCACAATCAGGAAGTTCTGACCCCTAGCAACCCTATCTAAAACAGAAGGAAACACTGTCCAGTCCTGGGCCATGCTCACAAGTGTTCGTATTCCTGAGCTCCCTGAAGCAGAGAATCCATCTCTTTGAGGACCGTCACCTCCTTCGCGCCTCCTCTACTTTACCAAGCATGATGTCCTTTTTCAGTCACTGCTCTCTGCTGACAACATGTCCAAAGTATCTATGATGATCTCTCACCATCCTTCCCTCTAAGGAGCACTCTGCTCTTACTTCTCCCAAAACAGACTGCTTTATCCTCTTAGCAGTCCATGGTACTTTCAATATTCTTCCCCAACACCAAGATTTAAATACGTCGATCGTTCTTTAAGTCTTCTTTATTCAATGTCCAACTTTCACAGGCATCTGAGACCTTTAAGCAGTATCTTGGCTTTTCAATATACTGTTACAGCTAGTCTTTTGATATCTTGACTGCTGCTTCCTTGAGTATTGATTGCAGATTCAACCAGAACAGACACCTTAATAACCTCAACCTTTCCTCCATTGATCATGATGTTACTTATTGGTCCAGTTGGAAGGATTTTGGTCTTCTTTACATGGAATTGTAATCCATGTGGAGGAAAGCATCCCTGAGTTTCATCAGCATGTATCTCAAGGCCTCCTCAGTTCCAACCTGCAAATTTCAGGTTGTTAAAAAGTCTTCCTTCAATCCTGAGACTGCATCCTTCTTCATTCTTCTCCAAGCAGAGAAGCCTCCGCAAGGTGATAGGAATCCATAAATGAAGGGCACAGTCTCTGTCCTCCAGAAATACCATCGACCAGCAATGCCAGTGAAGCAAGCCACTAATGAGTGTATAATTTGGTAAGAACCAGGCTGTGGTTGACCACAGCCAATCTTGCAAATCAAAGAAAATGCCTATGCTCACCCAGGTGGTCAAGGGCGACTCCAGACCACACACACGTCAGTCAGCCTCAGCTGCTAGCTAAGGTTGGGAAAATGACTGCTCAACTCAGACGGTCTGTGTTAAAATCCTGGCTTCACCACAATGAGCTGGGTTTTGGTTTTGTTTGACAAGCTGTAGAATCACACTATACTTCTATTTTCTTGTATGAAAAGTCCATAAAACAGTAAGTTATCCCAAAAACTGGGGATTGAATGAAAATTTGGAACACCCTGTTGCTGTCAGGTGTCTCCATGAGTGTCTGTGTAAGCCCTGTGCTCCACAGGGCTCTCGGTGGTCGATTCTTCAGAAGCAGACTGGAAGGCCCGTTTTTTTTTCAAGGTGACCTTGAGGGAACTCAAATTTCCAACCTTTCAGTTAGCAGCTGAACATATTAACTATACATGTAGTTGTAAGGTATTGCATGTACTAAATCATTCATTTATATCAATGGTTCTCAATCATGGATAATTTTTCCTCCCAGGGGACAGTGACTAAATGTCCCAGCTATCTATCACTGATGTGGAGGTGTCACTCCCATCCAATGAGTAGAGTCTAGCAATGCTGATAAACAACTTACAGTGCACAGGACAAAGGATCATCTAGCCCCCCCAAATGCCAGTAGTGTTGAGGTTGAGAAATTGAGATGCATAGCTAGCTAGATAGATGATAGATAGAAATTATATATAATACATATAGATAGTAGAACCCCAAACCTCAACACAAATTCGTTGTAGAAGAAATGTCAACATGTGATGTAGTTGAGTTCTTAATCAAATTTTCACTTAATAACTGAAAATGGATTAAACTGTTCTCAACCACCAAGTTTTTTTTACCCTAACCTTGTCCTTTTATACAATATATTGCACAGAAATTTTAAAGTAAATAAGGTCAGAGTTAAATAATATAATTTAAATTTCAAAAAACAACATTTAAAACGTTTTTAACAACTATAGTATATCCATACCTGGAGATTGATGAGGATCTGGATCTGTGGACACGGATGTGGAGAGGAGATATGAAATGAGGCATTGTTTGGAAGGGAATCCCTTCATAAAATCAACTGGTAGCTGGTTTTCAGGAGCTTTTTTTCTCTCCTTTGTGCCTTTTTTTCCAGTAGGACCTGGTTGGCTTTCTCTATCAAACAAAAAATACATTTAATGTAATCTGCTGTTAGCATTTCCTTAACTATTTTCTAAAAGGGCTTACTAAATTACCATCAACGGTCTCAATGAGACAGTTAGCAGTTCCTTTCTTTTCAAAAAACTCTTAGGACCCATAATTTTTCCTCTAAAAACCAGTACAAAAATCCACAAAAACAAAAAAAATTTGCAAAATGCTTGGAGCACAGCAGCAAAAGGTAAACTCATACTAACAATGTCAAGTAACACTGACAACTAACAAAAGCACGAACTGCTTTTGTTTTACAAAAAAAAAATCACATTTTGGGTTGGATTCTGATGCTTTGTTTGAGCTCTGATGCAAAATGTTCTCAACATTTTGCTTTGAAATTTGATTATGTCGAGTACTGATGCTGTCGAGTACTGGGCTTAGAGAGAGCACACATAATGTATATTGGGTAGATATACACCTAAGCAATTAGTGTATTAGTTATCATTGTTATAATTACTAAGTTAAATGAAATATAAAAGTTAGTCAAACATGAAAGAAACTACAGGCAGAGTGAATAGCAAGTACAGAATGTATGGCAGTGGACATACAAAAATATACACTCCATTACTTAGCATGATGAATCACTTAGGACTTAGCAAAATTTTAAGATCAAGAAGGAGGCAAATGTAACAGAAAATTCCCTATTTTCATTCCCTCCCACACTGCAAACCCTTTGCAATATCATTTGGTAGTTTCTCGCATCAATGACTGGGTTGGGTTATGTAAATAGGGGGTGAGGGGCCCTAATGAAGGGAATTAGTCCGTTCTGCCTTTCCTCTTGTGTACAGGAGAGCCATCTGAAGCAGAGAGAAAGCGAAACTCGTGGCCCTTAGGAGAACAGCAACACCAGGGGACCACATGTGAAACCTCTGCCAGAAGTAGCAGAGACCTAAGAGGCCACAATACCCCAGACCATGAAGCAGCCAGAGAAGCAGCACTGAGGTCATGTGACACAGCTAAGCCGCAAGGCTGGGGCCATTAGGGAGAGCAGCCAGACAGCAGTTCTCAACCTGTGGGTTGCAACCCCTTTAGGGATCGAACTACCCTTTCTCAGGGGTCGCCCGATTCATAGTGTTGGACCGGGGAGACAAGCTTACCCAAGAAGCACCGACACTCGCGATGCAAAGGAACAAAAGGAGTTCATTTTCCATCTTAAGCTAGGGTCTAGCTCACACCACTACCCAGCGCAGCGGTCTTCCCATAGCCCAACCCCGACTGCCCCACAAAGCTAAGTTTTTAGAGTTTCAAGTCATATTAGGGGAGTGCCCTGTCCCCGCTTCCCACCAGAGTCCCATTGGAGGATTGGTGGCTGTTCTCTATTGGCGAGCTGCTTTCCGTGTCCTTCTCTGGTTGGTTGTCAGGGACTTGTTGAATTGTGAATACCTCCTCCTGGTTCCTGGTTCCAGGTGTTGCATTAGCTTCAGGAAAGCCACAGATTTTCTCTGAAATAGAAACCCAGACCTACCCTGGCTTGGGTTTCTCTGGAGCCTGTCATGGCGCCTCCCAAGCCCACTAAATACGAAGAACACAAGGTCCTACAATAGCAGCAGCAAAATTACAGTTATGAAGTAGTAATGAAAATAATTTTATAGTTGGGAGGTCACCACAAGATAAGGAACTGTATGAAAGTTACCATGTGGCTGAGAAGCTGAGGACCAGGGAGAGGTGTGGTAGACAGGGTTCTCTAAAGAAACAAAACCAGAACGAATGCTAATAATTTTACATATATTTAAATAGATACATAACATAAGAAATAAACAGTAAATTAATCTATGAAGCAGTACAAATGTCTCGGGGCAACTCCTTCCTGCGGGACAGCTGTCAGACACTGGCAGTCCTTCAAGTCTTGAAGGCCGCCCAGTAGTCCTCTGGAGAGCAATTCAGACTATCCAGCCATAGGCGGCAGACAGCAATACAAGTCACCAACAGCCAGAGGACAGGGATCTGACAGTCCCCAGCTCACAAGATGTATATTCCAGTAGCGAGGTGAAGCAAATCTTGAAGGAACCTCAAATTACAGGGAAGCAGTCCACTGGGTAGGTGTCCCACAGGTAGTGTGGCTTGCAAATTGATGCACAGAACAAGCTGGGCAGCCACATACTGGTCTGATGATCAAAGAGCAAGAGCCAAGAACAGCAAGCTTCGCTGAACCATTTATCTCTCTGCCCTTCAATTAATCCCACATGTGTTCCTTGGCCACGTTGTCACAATAAACACTAACTATCTCAGTCAGCATGACTGGGAAGAGGCACTGCTTGCAAAAGAATTGTCTTTGCCATTTTGTAGACTGCCAGCTTCCTTAGAAAATGCCATAATTGTGAGTATTGTCCATGAACTCCGATTGACCATTGCAATGAATCCTCAAATCCAACAGTGAAATAGAGCACTTTGGGATGGGTGACTGGTGTTAGAATAAGGTAAATAGGGAGGGAGGGTGAAGGAATGCCTGACTTCTACTTTGTGGCAATTGCCTTAAGCTGAGGTGGAGAAGAATCTCATTCTTTCTGTGTATCCAGAGAAAGTCAGACTGGGCCCCAGACCATTCTCATACCTGTCAACTGACATGTGCAAGCACTAGCAAGTGGCAACATGAGCGGATCCAGCTGACATCAGTCAAGTCAAGGACAATCAGCAGAATTTTATAACTTACCTGGAAACTCTTAAAGAATAGGTCTCTATTTTTCTAGAACACAGAATTTTGGGGTTTTTTTAACACATTTTTTAGCAATAGTAAATAACTGACATAGAAGTATCAAGATATTGGAGCAGATTATATACTGTGCTACAGAGTCTAAATTTCTATCAAGAAGTTAGAAAGGAGTCATTGAATATCTTTGCGAAGAGATATCTATGATCAGTTCTGTTTTAAGAAAAGTTACTTCAACACTAATCTAACAGAAGATTCAGAGTGGGCAAGCCTGGAATTGCAACTTCAGAGAGAAAGGAATTTGACGCCCAAATTGTACTGGCTATCTTTGCTAAGTGTCACAAGTTAAGATCTGTGAAGACCCCGAATTTTTATGGGAAAAATAGATTTTACAAATTACAATTTACTAGTATGGTGTACATCCCCACCCCTGAATTTTCTTGAAGACTATTGAATTCGCTAAGGTTATTTCATGTCAGATTAACATTTCAGTTCTTTCAAAATACAATTATTAAAATGACAAAAATACGAGTTTATTACACATAGGTAGTACATCAAGCCAAGGTCAGGAAGTTAGCAAATAGAATTGGTATAACTCACTGCTATCAGGTCAAGGTCAACTCCTGGTGACCCCACAGAACAGGGTAGACTGCCCCTCTGAGTTTTAAGACTGTAATTCTTTATGGGAATAGAAAACATCTTTCTCGCTCAAAGACGGCTGGTGGTTTCACCTCCAGAACTCCTTAGAGATGACTTAGAAACACTTCTTTGGTGTGGATGGATACCTTCTCAGTTTGATTTCAACCATCATTCCAGAGTTGCCATTAGTGAGGGTTAGAGGGAAGAGAACTTTAAGCTGCAGTGAACTCCTTTGTTGATAATGCCCTGCCACCACCATTGCCAGAAAATTTAGAAAACTACCTGTATTTTGTCAAGACAAGAAAAACATAAGTTATGACAATTAATCTAAAAGCCTTACTTATACCACTACAGAACTCTATGAGACATGCAGGTAATGTAGTTTGGTCCACATTTTACAGAAAGGTAAGGGAAAATGCAAGAACAGGAAATAGAACTAACTCCATTATGATTTTCCCCCAGAAAATATATCTGCTTGCCTTCTGCCTCAGATACTCTACAGTTAGCCACAAGGTGTTTTAACAAATAAAGACCTTCTCATTACCTACATCGCAATAAATGTTTTTGAGCCTTTCTGTTCCAGATAGGTCTTTTTCATTCCATCTCCATTTCACTGTTATGCATATCAATTCTCACTTTAATTGCCTTAGGTTTAACCTTTCTCCTTATGAGTGTCTCCTGCCTTACAAAAGCTCAAGTTTGCTCAGGACAGAAGTCTCTTCCTTTCCATGCAACACAAACCCCAGTCGTCTGAATGCCTTTAAAATTTCAGTATGCAATCAGAAATGATTTCTCCACACATTTGGTCTGTCTCAGTGCTTCCAAAATGACTACTATAAATCTTTGAATCATGTCTAGAACATTTTTTAAAACTATGGCTTCCTTTGTTACTTTCAAAGTCTTGCATAATTTACTGCACACCCTTGAAAACTGCCTGGATCTCTTATGGTAGTATGTGATCCAAACTGTGCAAATAGCACAGCACACACTTCTGCCATGACAAAGGGGCTTCTGTGATGGAAGAGCAAAGGATTTGTTTGACTTTAAATTTTTTTTAATTATAAATAGTCCATTGTGTTAAAAATGTCCCCTAATCTTAATCTTTGCTACACTTACGTTGCACGGAGTATTTAAACTATTCAATAAAATCTGCAAGGGTAGAAATATCCTCTATCACTTGGTAATGAAATAACCAACCATATTCAAAGTTACTTAAGATCATGTGATTGATACATAGAGATGTAGAGATCTATGCCATTCATACTCCATTTTGTACGTGGAGCAAAGAATCAGAGAAGCTAGGCTATATGAGGACTGGAAGAAAGTTTAATAACAAACCACCCTAGAGCAATGGGAAATTGAACAATATGAAAACTGTCAAAGATTTTATCTTTCTTGGATCCACAACCAACCATTATAGAAGCGGCAATCAAGAAATCAAATAAAACATAGCTTTGGACAAATCTGCTGCATGTGATCTCTTTAAACTGATGAAGAGCAAGAAGTTTTACTTTGAAGAATAAGGAATAACTGACCAAAGCTATGGTATTTTCTGTTGCCTCATATGCATGTTTAAATTAGACATTGAATAAGGAAGAGTGAAGAAGAATTCATGCACGAAATAAAATATGATTCTTTTGAAGAATTTTAAAAGCACCTTACAGTCCAGAAGAATATTGTCCTCTAGAAGAATGACAAAACTTCATTTCAAGTACTTTTGAAATGATACCAGGAGAGACCGGTCCCTTGAAACAGACATTTTTTGTTTTCTTTATGTTCAGATATAATTCATACTGAAGGTTATATAATCAGTAAATGCTTCAAGTTTTTTCCCACTTTTATCAGGCAAGCTTATGCCATCTGCATATGATTTGTTATTATTGAAGAGCTCCTTGAGCAAAACATTGAAATGTCAAAAGAAGACAGAAAAAGTATAGTGTCATTGTAGTTACCCTTCCCCCAAATGAAAATTGGCCAATGTCCAATTAAAAAAAAAACTTTTATTGGAGGCTCTTACATCTCTTACCACAATCCATAACTTCCTCCAATATGTCAAGCACATTTGCACAAATGCCACCATCATCATTTTAAAAGCATTCACTTTCCACTTGGGCCCCTGATATCAGCTCCCCATTTCTTCCCCCTCCATCCCCACCCACCCTCCCCTAAATGCTTGATAAGTTATAGATTACTTTTTCCATAGCTTGCATTGTCCTCCATCACCCCTCACCCACTTTTCTGTTATTTGTCCCCCTGGGAGGGGTTGTAGATTGATTCTTGTGATCAATTCCCCTTTCTCCCCCCACACTCCCCTAATCCTCTTGGTATCTCTATTTTCCTTGTAGGCCCTGAGGAGTTTATCTATCTTGAATTCCCTGTGTTTGGGGATCTTATCTGTAGCAGTGTGCATGCTCTGGTCTAATCCAATTTGTAAGGTAGAATTGAGGTCATCATCGTAGGGCAAAGGAAGCACTAAAGAGCTAGAAGAAAATGGATGGTGTGTTTCATCAGTGCTATACTATACCCTGACTGACTCATCTCTTCCCTGTGACCCCTCTATAAAAAGATGTCCAATTGTCTACAGATGCATCCCTCCATTCACCTTGGGTATAATTTTATTCTGAAAACCTCATGATCACACAAGCTGGTGTGCTTCTTGCATGTGGATTTTGTTGCTTCTGAGCTAGATGGCAGCTTGCTTATCTTCAAGCCTTTAAGATCACAGATGCTATATCTTCTGATAGTCCGGTGCCATCAGCTTTCTTCACCACATTTGCTTATGCACCCATTTTGTCTTCAACACTTGTGTCAGGGAGACAAGCATCACAGAATGCTGGGTTGTTAGGACAAAGTGTTCTTGTGTTAAGGGAGTAGGTCAGTTGAGGCCCAATATCCATCTGCAATCTTAATTCTTAACATATAGATATGAGTACATAGTTCAATTATTTTAAGAGAGTATATAACTGAGAATCAATGGTACTTAAAGTAGGCAGTGCAATCTCAACTTGAGGCATTTGTAAAAACAAGCCTCCAAGAATTGACAGAATATGAATTGAGATTTTCAGCAAATGCAATGCTACAAGCACTCAGCAATCTATGGCAAGAAATTTGGAAAATAGTTACCTAGCTAAACAACTGGAAGAGATTGATGTACCAATCCATTCTAGAAAATATATAGCATTCTTAATGTTTTTTTATATTTTAAACTTAATTTTTATTAAAAAATTATGTATGCTTACTATTATATATTCACAATACAGAGACAGTTTACACAGCAAGGTTAATGGCAACTGCTAATATATCATGAATTATTTCTCTAGTATTTTTCCAATAATTATATTTATTTGTTTTGGGTTTTTCTGTTGTTTTGGGGGGGCATCACTTCCCTCTGGTGGTCGTGGGCGCTACCCAGTGCTGCTCCTGAGATCCACCGCTGGATTTGAACCGACAAGCCCATGGGCTGCAGTCCCGCACTCAACCACTTATGCCACCAGGGTTCAGCCTTTCCAATAATTATATTTAGGTAAATGCATAATGCAATTGGGGCTATATCTCCAATTTTGCGATCTATTTTTTACTTAAAATGATAGCTAAATTCTGAGTATATTTATATTAAAATGACACATATTGAACATTGACAATGTGCTTATCTTTATGTTACCCCTTCTAATATTACCACTACAGAAATTATGATGCAGTTTTGCTAGTATTTTTTTCCCCACAACTGTGATGTGGCCGAATTCATGAATGCTTATTTAAAATACAAATTTATGCACCTTGAATCCAAATCGTCTGACCCAAAATACCCTAAGCAATATGCTAATTCAACAGCACTACCAGCCATCTTCCTGCTTTAATGAAGTGTGAAAGCTCTTACCTCTTTGTCACGAATGTGGACTAGTCACATTACACACGGCTTTCGTCATTTCCCTTCATCCATGTATAGTGCTCACAGCAAGTCTTACATACTTAGTAGATTAAGATGATCTTCCAACAGAAAGCATCCTAAGGGGAAAAGATGAGTTCACGGTTTGCACCCACCTAGGACAGTGACCAGAGGCCCAACTGGACAAGTAAAGCAATCCTCCTATTAAAGTTTCCATCGTTGTTATTCTTCTGTAATTTGTTGTTCTTGGGGTGGTTCTTGTTCATAACAACCCTATGTACAACAGAAAAAAGCAATGTCCCTCCCTGCACCATCTTCTTAATTATTACTGCCTGTGCTCATTGTAGGAATTCTCTTGGTGTAGTGGTTATGCTTTGGGTTGCTGGGAGAAAGATGGGGTTTTCTATTTCTGTCAAGAGTTATATCTCAGGAACCCAGAGAGGCAGCTCTAGCCTATTGAATAGGAGGTTGCATTGACTCAGTGGCAGCGAGTTACCTTCTTTGTTTTGTTTGTTAGCTCAGTGTTGAGCAGCCACTTGTGGAACCATCTCATTGAGAGTCTTTCTCCTTTACACTGATTTCTTCTTTTCCATTGTGATAGTTAGGTTTATTATGCAACTGGACCAGTAAGAACCAGTAAGAATCTGGGTGGAGATTAATTAGGTCACAGCTTGATTTGAGGCCAGTGAGATAAACATCTCTACAAGGCCTCTCTACAAGGCTCTTGCTCCCTAGTGACCAGACCAGGATGCTGCTGCTTTAGCTAGTTTTCTGCAATGACTTGTGTGCTATCCTACCTGTAGGCCAACCCAATCCATGGACTGTGTCACTAGAGCTTGAGGCTCCTTTGAGACCTACTTGGCCACACTGCTGGTGCTACATAGCTTAAGCTTGAGGTTGGTGGATCCTGTCACTTCCATGCTCAAGTTCAAGATTACAGCAGGGCCTGCTTTGCTAAACTCCCAAGTTACTGTCTCTTGCTGACCCATCCTGCTGTCTGTTGCTGCACGCAGACTCTGCCTACCTTCCCTGAGGGAAGACTCGGCTATCTGTTACCTTGACCCAGGACCTGTCAGCTCACTTGAATTGAAGGACTTCCAAAAGACTAACTGTTCCACAAAGTGAGTTGAACTGAGCCCTCTGTAGCACTGTGTGGACTAATTAGCTGTTTATTCCTCCTCACTGTGTGTATGTATATATACACTCATAAGTGTGGTTTTGTTTTTCTACAACCCTGGTTTTCATGGTATGAAAAAAACATGGTGTGCTGTTTTCTCCCAGGGATTGGTCCATCCTGATAACATATACAAAGTGCATGAGGTAAAGTTTTATCAACCTTACCACTAAAGAGCACTGACTTCTTCCCAAATAAGTTTGTTTACTCTTCTGGAATCCCATGGTATATGCAATGTTGTTCACCAATATCATAATTCAAAATTATTTGTTCTTCTTTGGGCTACTGTATTCATTGTCCAACTTTCATCTGCATTTGAAGCCATTGAAAAAAATGGCATGGGTCAGGTATATCCTAGTTCTCTGAGTGATACCTTTTCTTTAGCACTTGCAGTAAAACTGCTGATGTACAATGAAGGAATAGTGTTGCTGATGTCAGATGAATATTGTTTGACAGCAGAGAACAACAGAAAGGTGTTTCTTTGACTATGCCAAAGCCTTCAACTATTTGGATGATAATAAATTATGGATAACATTGTGAAAAGTGGGATTTTCAGAACACTTCCTTTTTTCTCATACAGAACCTGTACACAGACCAAAAGGCAGACATTCAAAAGGAATAAGGTAATACTGCATGTGTGTGGATAGAAGTCAAAGAAACAGTATGTGTCAGAGTTCTACTGTCACTTCACCATACTTATCAATTTGTGTTCTGAGCAAATAACCAAACAAATGGCTTTTATAAAGAAAACTGTGACCTTGAGATTGGAGAAAAACCGATTATCCTGAAACAAGCAAATGATACAACCTTGCTTGCTCAAAGTAAAGTGGGTTGAAGCATGTACTAAGGAAAATGAAAGGCTACCGCATTTTGTATGGATTACTTCTCAACATACAGAAAACAACGGTTTCACATTAAATTAAAAATCAGTTGTCTTTTACTTGAGAGGGTTGTTTTTTTTTTGAGAGGGTTTTTGAGGCATGGGGCCTAGTGTCTACAGTGGCCTTTTTCCCCCTTTCTCAGCTTAAAACTTACATAAAACCAAAGTAATGATCATGGAGACTTTTTCTCAAA
This sequence comes from Nesogale talazaci, assembly GCA_004026705.1. Classification (NCBI taxonomy): domain Eukaryota; kingdom Metazoa; phylum Chordata; class Mammalia; order Afrosoricida; family Tenrecidae; genus Nesogale; species Nesogale talazaci. Next base: position 48,512 of record PVJH01013946.1, read on the forward strand.
CTGCTAGTACCATGGTTTCATTGTGTTTCTCTGCAAAGGGGTCAGTTGTGTCCTCTCAGTACGTGCTGTTATTGTGGTTAGTTGTCATCAATTCTGTTCCGAAGCATAGCGATCCTGTGAGCAACAGAAAGAAATATTGCCCGATCCTAAGCCAGCCTCATGATTATTCTTATGCCTGAGCCACTGTGGCAAACATTATGTAAATCCTTCGTGTCCCAGGCCTTCCTCTTTTTCCCTGCCCCTCTCCTCTAACAAGCATGATAACCATCTCCAGAGACTGGCCTCTCCTGACAACAAGTCCAAAGCATGTGAGAAAAGGCCTCACCATCCTTCTCTTTTTTTAATATTTTAAAGAGACCTTGTGCTGCAGATTCACTGACTGAAATGAGTCTTCTGAACTCTTGATGGTTGCCCCCATCAGAAGAAGTAGTCACTGAAAATCTCATGCAGAGCTTTGAAACATTGTCTCAATCTTTAGTAGGATTGTGTGTTAGTTCCGAGGAGACAAGAGAAACAAATTCATAAACATGTATATGAACATAAGGGAAAGGTTTATATACAACAAAAATGGAACGCTGAGAGGGCATTCCAACCCAGTCTATTCCAAGGTCATAAGTCCTATGGTAGCCCATATGTCTGCTACCAGTCTATAAAGTCTCCTTCCAACTCACAAAGCATGTGCAATGACACCAGGACAATCACAGGCCAGTGGGTGCAGAGTCTTGTGTGTCCAGAGGCAGTAGAAGCTTCCCGCCTCTGACAGGGGTCTCCCCAGGGCTCCTCATTTCCAGGGTTCAGGGTCCATCAGCAGTATCCACTGGCAGTAGAAGCATCTAAGCGCTGGCAGGGGTTTCTCTGTGGTTCTTCTGACTTCAGAGGTCTGGTTCCATCAGGGTAAGTCTGTGTGGCTTCCTCTCCGTTCCTCCAGTTCCTGGGACTCAGGGTCTATACTGTCATCTTGTCTTGTCAGTCGAGCATCTCCAAAAGATTGAGTCAAGTCTCTCTACTCCAATTGGGAAATACCATGTGACTTCCCACAATTCTCAGGAGAAAGCCATGCTCACACAGAGGCCTCATTGGCTACCTCTAGATTAACAGGCTAGACTCCAGCCCTACATTCCCAATCATGAAATTGATATCAAGTAGATGACCAACAGGTTGTTTTTTTCTAAAACAACACATTTCCTGAGGTTACTAAATATAAACACAAATCCACTCAGACAAGAGGGTATGTCAACAAACCATCCACACTAGACTTTCAGTTCATAAATGTATGGGTTTATTCCCAACAAATATGTTTGAATATGTCTCTAATCAGTAGATGGCTGTAGACAAGTTCTGTCAAAAATCCACTTTACTTCATTTTCTTATGGTGCTTCAAAAACAATTATTTTTAAAAGGTCCAGTTAAATCAGTACTTTCAAGGAGAGAGATTGGATAGTTAAATGCAAGTCACAGAAGTCACCCTAGAAGGTTACAAAAATAAAAGAACAAACTGATCTGTCTTGAAAGAAGTACAGCCAAATTTCTCCTTAGAGGCAAGAATGGTGATATAGTGTCTCATTTACTTTGGACTGATCAGGAGAGACCAGTCCCTGGAGAAGGACATCTTGCTTGAGAAAGTAAAGGATCCACACAATAAAAAGAAAGTCTCCTGACAAAATGGATCGATACAGAGGCTGCAACAATGGACTCAAACTTAGCAGCGATTTTGAAGCTAGCTCAGAACTGGGCACAGTTTCATTCAGGTATATATGGCTTATATAGCATCGCTATCAGTTGAAATTTACCTAATGACACCTAAAAACAAAAACAGTAACAATATGATCCATTTAATTCAAAGCTCTTGTATAGGTTTAATAAAAACATTGCTGATATTATGCTATGAACCATGATTCATCTGATGTCATCTGTTATAGATCTCATTATATGTCATTTTCTGAATCTGGTTAGAATTTCTGGCACCTCCCTGACAATACACTGCTGCAAACATTGTTGAATTATCTTTGGTAAAATTCAACTTACATGCAATATTAATAATTTTGTTCTATAATTGCTGTATTCTGTTAGGTCATCTTTCTTTGGAACGAGTACAAGTATGGATCTTTCCTAGTAGTTTGGTCCAGTGTCTCTCTTTTGAATTTCTTGGCACAGAGGAATAAGCGCTTTCCAGTACTTTATCAGATTTTTTAAACATTTCAATTAATATTCTGTCAATGTTAGAAAACTTCTTATCTGGTTAGTCCTTCAGTGTAGCTTTTCCGTTCAGTACTATTCATCCTTGATCATATGCTACCTATGGGAACGGGTGAATATCAACCTGTTCTTTCTGGTACAAAGGCACTCTCTAGTCCTTCTATCTTCTTTTGATGCATTTTGCATTGTTCAATATTTTGCCAGTAGAATTTTTCAAATTTGAAACTCAAAGCTTGAATTTTTTCTTCAGTTCTTTCAGCTTGATATATTGATGAGTATGTTTTCCCTCTTAATTTTCTAACTCTGTCTTTCTACATTTCATTGTAATATATATATATTGATGAGTATGTTTTCCCTCTTAATTTTCTGTCTTTCTACATTTCATTGTAATACTTTATTTTGTCTTCTTCAGCTGTACTCTGAAATATTCTGTTCAACTCATTATTCCATTTGTTTTAACTATGTATCAATCAAGAGTAAGTTTTAGTGTCTTTTTTGAGTTATGCTTTGATCTTTTCATTATTTTCCATCTTTTTATTGACTTTTTAAATTCTTTATTCATATGGGATATTCTAGGTGTCATTCCATAATTAATAAGGTTTTCTGCCATTAATGGTTAATTCAAGAGATGTTTTGAAATTCAGGGGGGATATACTCAAGGTTGTATTTTTGGCTCTCCTGTATTTATTTTCATTTTCTTCAACTACAATCAGAACTTACATATGGTAAATTGATGTTCTGGTCCACAGTAAGTCCCTGGAATAATTTTGACTCTTGATATTGTGCTTTTCCATCGTCTCTCCCTGCAGATTTAGTCAGTGTGATTTCTATGCATTCTTGCAGGTGAATTCCATGTATATTGTCCCTAGTTATATTGTTGATAAAAGGCTATTTGCAACATAGAAATCATTGGTCTTGCAAAATTCTGTGATGTGATATCCAGTTTCATTTCTATCACCAAGGTCATATTTTCTCATCACCATTCCTTCCTCTTTGTCTACAATATCAACTATCCAATTGCTAACAAGTTTCAATGCATCCTGATTACATGTTTGATCAATACCATACTGAAGAAGTTGATAGAATTCTTCGATTTTTTCATGATCCCTGCTGACAAGGTGGGTTACAAGTTGCTCTGCAAACCACAGGTTAGCAGTTAGAAACCACCAGCTGCTCTTTGAGAGAAAGATGAGACTTCCCAATTCTGTAAACAAGAATAATCTTAGGACCCCATCTGGGCAGGTCTACTCTATCCTGTAGAGTAGTACTGAATCAGAATTGACTTGGTGGCAGTGGCTCTGCTTGCGCTTTCTTGGTTGGTGTGTAAATTTGAAAAAATAATTTTATTGACTAGATTTCCATGTAGATTTTATCATGTCATGGACAATATTAAAGATAGAATTTGAAATGTTCTTTTTGACAATGAGTACAATGTCATTCCTGTTGAACTAATCAGTTCCAGTATTGTAAATGATATAATTGTCTGACTGAAAATGTCCCATATCAGTCCACTTTAACTGACTATTGCTTAAGACTCAATCTTTATGTGTTTCATTTCATTGTGGATTACTTCCAACTTTTCCAGTTCATGCTTTGTACATTCCACTTTCTGATTAATAGATGTTTGTACTTTTTCTTCTTATTTTGCTGTTACTAAATATATGCAGTATATCATCATAAATTATTCTAGAGCCAACTCTCCTCTTGATTCTTCAGTCATCTTTCAGTTTATCAAAATATTTGTTCAACATATATATATTGTTTTGTTTTGTTTCGGGGTGCATCAAGATATATTTTTAAGAAAATGCTACAGCAACTTATTTTCTGAATACTTATGTGATTGTAAAAGCCCTTCTATACTGTTATGGAGAAGGCTGACCAAAGTGTATGTTATTTGTAGGCATATATTTATGGTAATTACAGTGTTTCTCTATTCTTATTATTCAATTATTTGCTATTATACTAGGTATAAATCCATTTTTATAGAATTTGCTTAAATATGATTAGATCTTTAATAAGCAACTCAAATCCATCTCTTTAAATTATATTTTGTCTGAAGAAAGTTTTCTTTCATTATGTCTTAATGATTGTTTCTATCCTAATTTTTGTGATCCTTATATTGAGAATGTCATATAAATTTAGAAAATGCTTTGTGGTTTCTGCCTGTTATTTATCATCTTGTGACTTTGCTATTGCTGACATCTTTATTTTAACCCAGTGTTTCTTTTATAATTCCAGTGTCTTCTATTTAAAAATTTTATAAACTAAATATGATAACTTCGAAACATTTATGATAAGTAATTGAAAATTTTAGGACTTGGGGTTTTGTAACACAAGAACAAATTTACTAGCAGCTGATTCTAAAAATGTTAATGTTAATTTTAAATATGAGATTTCTATTACTTCTCAGATGTTAAAGTTTCTATATTAAATGGCCTGATATTACTGCCACTATTAAGAGCCATTTAAGTGATCAACCCCGCTACTTGATGCCTTGATCAAAATCTGTAATTTATGATTTAACTTGGTTTGATAAATAACTCTTATTATAGAATAAATTATTTTATAAGTCAAAGAGGAAGTAATTTGTTATATAGGTGAATTTTTAATTCCTGCTGAGAAAATCTAAGTAATAAATATCTTTGCAAATATTGTCAGTCTTGATATATATAGTTATGAGTTTGGCAGTAAAACAAATTAGCAGAGTCTCTCAGTTCACATCTGCTAACAAGGAGTTTATAGTTTTCAATTTATTTTGCTTTCAAAAAGGAATAACATATGGGAGGCTATATTTATATCATTATAATTCTTAGTTGTCATCATTTTCTTTGGTCATTAAAGTTATGTAGCAAAAAGTAGTTCAAGACATTTATTAGAGCCAAAGATAAAAGTAGATAACCAATTAATATATAAACAGTAATTTAGTGTCCTAGATTTTTACTAAAACAAAATAGACACTTTTTCCAACACAAAAGAACAATGGCAGTAGTACAATAGAGAGTTTAAGATGACATTGTACCATATTCTAACCTTGGCAAGTTAAGACAGATTTTGAAATTTAATTTTACAAAATATTAAACTATCTAGGAAAGAGATACATAAATGAATGCACTACAAAGTCACACAAAACAACAAAAGCCACCTTCATAGTGGTAAAAAATGTGGTGTCATCTAGTCAATTCTGACCCACAGTGATCTCATGCCCAACACAAGGAGTCTGTGCCCACTCCTGCACCATCCTCACAAATGTCCCTTGACGTAAGCCCATGGTGAAGCCACTGTGTCAATTCATCCCATTGAAGGCCTTCCTCTTTTTGCTGCCCTTGTACTTTCCCAAGCATGATGCCCTTCTTCATGGACTGGTCTTTCCTAGCAACAAGTCCAAAGTGTATGACAGTTCATGAGACAAATTCTTACCATCCTTGCTTCTAAGGAGCACTCTACTCATACTTCTTCCAAGAGAGATCTCTTTGTTCTTCTGCCAGTCAATAGTACTTTCAGTCTTCTTCTCTAGCACCACAGTTCAAATGCAACAATTATTCTTTGCTTTTTCTTATTCAACATTGAACTTTCACATGCATATGAGACAATGGAAAATATGAAGGCTTGGTTTGAATACAACTTAGTTTTACATTTTTTTTAATTTTATTGGAGTTTCTTACAGCTCTCATCACAATCCTTACATATATCCACTGTGTGGAATACACCAGCACATGTGTTGTCATCATCCTTCTCAAAACATTTGAACAAAACAAATAGTAAATAGTATAATATTAGGAAAGTTGGGTGCTAGGATTATATCCTTTCACAATAATTAATCAATCTGAATGCTGAGCCAATAATCCAAGAAGCTAGACTATAAGAAGAAGAACACTGCACCAGAGTTGAAGTAAAACACATTAATAACCTGTGTTATGCGTTACTGAAAGTGAAGAGGACTTGAAAGACTTACTGGTGAAGATTAAAGATTATAACCTTTAGTGTGCCTTACACCTCTATGTAAAGAAAACAAAAGTCCTCACAACTGGACCAATAAACAACATCATGTAAAATCACAACATTTTCATTCTACTTAGATCCATAATCAATAACAATGAAAGCAGCAGTCAAGAAATCAAATGATATTGGACAAGTCTATAGGACATACCTTCTTGAAAATGTTAAGGTTCAAGAATTTCACCTTGAGTACTAATGTGACTTGACCAAACCCACAGTATTTTTAATCAACTCCTACACATGTAAAAGTTGACCAATGAGTAAAGGAAGGCCTTAGAAGAGTTGATGCATTTGGATTATGGTATTGGCAAAGATTATTCAAAGTACCACGGGCTCCCAAAAGAACAAACAAATCTACAATCTGGCAAGAAGTACAGACCAAATGGACTCTGAAAGTGAGAGTAGCAAGACTCTGCTTTGGGGACTTTGATCATTTATCAGAAGGTAATGATCCCTGGAGAGGCACATTATCCCTGGATAGTAGAGTGTCAGTGAAAAATAGAAAATACTCTCAAATATATAGACTTACAGTATGTCTTCAACAATAGGCTGAACAAGTAGCAATTATAAGGATGGTGCAGGACCAGCCAGTGTTTATTCTGCTTTACATAGGGTGACTAATGGCCACAACCAACTGCAGCACCTAACAACAGCAACATCACCATTTGCTAGAGTGATCTCTGCAAGTAAGGGAGACATAATCATAAAATAGCTAGGGCAATCAACACCTAGAATTAGTCTCTTCTTGTGCTCTGATCTCTTGCAAATGACTCCTATTCGCCAAATTCAACAGAAGTCAAACAGACAAGGAACCACATTGATTCATTCCACTGATGTTCAGCATCCTGTGATATAGCACAAACAGGAAAATGGTAGAGTGGATCTGAAAGGCTGAATAACCAAATACACCCAAACTACAAGTGAAGTACATTGAGAAAGAAAGGGCTTGTGCTTGCGTTGGTATTTGTGTGTATACAGATTTCATGTGTAGCATATAGTCATTCATTCATTCCTTACTCATGCATTCAAAAAAGAGCCTATTTTATATCTACTCTTAGCCAGATCTTTTACCATTCACTAGAAAAACAAGCAGTCAAGATTCCCTGGGAGTTGAAAGCAAAGAAGGTACAAGAGAAAGATAAAGGCTTAAACTTAAATGGACTGTAATTGTATGGCTAGGTAGCTATGGGTTTCTAGAGGAAGAAAGTAACTTTGCTTGGAAAAGCCTAAGAGATAATAGGAAATAAAATTATAACTGAGGAAATAACTAGGAAGTAAAAACTTTATATAAAAGTGTAAATATAGACATGTACATATGTAAATATATTAATATATAAAATAAGTTTTGGTCTATATACATATACTTATATATTAAGGTAGCATATGGACCTTGGGTCTCTATTCAAGTCTTCCCTCAACACAAGAACACTAAGCTCTAACAATGTGGCACTGTGTGATACTCACCTTCCCAACATGATTGCTGAAGACAAAATGGCTGCATAATTAAACGTGGTAAAGAAAATAAAGGGTGCTCCGCTATAAAAAGATATAGCATCTGGAGTCATAAAGGCTTTAAGTCAAACAAGCATCTATCAGGAGAGCAACTAAGCTCACATGGAAGAAGCATCCCAGCCTGTCTGAACATGAGGTATAAATGGACATAGGTATCAGAAGTTCAAAAACAATCATATTGATGTGAAAGAAAGAGACCATAGGAGACACCCAGAGCTCACCTGTTGATAAGTGGACATTTCCTCACAGAAAGACCACACAGAAGGGACACTATATCCAGGATACAGTATAGCACTGACAAAATACACAACATTCCCTCTGGGTCTCTAATACTCTCCCCCACCCCCACCCCCACTATTAGCCTCAGTCCTGCCTCACAAATCCTGCTAGACCAGCATAGGCACATTGATAAACCTAAGTGCTTTTGATACAGAGAATCCAGGATAGATAAACCCCTCTGTGGCAGTCACCTAATCTGGTGTCAATTTAAGGATTCAGAGTATAGGTGTGGAGTCTAGTGTGTCAGTCTGAAGATAGCCAATGTGACCTCTGTGTGGACATGGTTATCTCCTGAAAATTCTGGGAAATCTGGCTATATTTCTCCCTTGGAGGTAAGAGACTCACTACTCAGTCCTTGGAGACGCCCTACTGACAAGACACAAGGCTGATTCCCTGTAAGACATCCCGGAGGAGAAGCCACATGGGCTTACCTTGATGGAACCAGACCTCTAAAGATGAAAAGCCGTAAAGAGACTCTTGCTGGTGCTGAGATGCTTGAGAAGCCCTGTAAGTGCTGATACACAAGGCTCTGCACCCGCTAACATGTGATTGTCCTGGCATCATTGCATGTGCTTCATGAGTCTTAAGGGGGCTTTATAGATTGATATAGGACATATGGGCTAATATCAGACTTATGACCTTGAACATGACTGGGATGTCTCCTCAATGTTCAATTGTTCTTGTATATAAACCTCTTTCTTATACACATGCGTGTCTATGGATTTGTTTCTCTAGTCTATCCAGAGTAACACACCCTCAGAAATAGTAATGGGAGTAATGAATCCATGAGGATAGATTACAAGAGGGTACAGATTATAAGAGGGGGTAAAAAGCGAGAGGGGGTAACAGATGGCAGTGAAGGCTATATAACCCCCTAAGAGGGATGAACAACAGGATTATTGGTGAAGAATTGCTACATCAGATGGTATAAGATATGAAAATCTAATAATAATATGTGATATATTAAGGGTTCATGAGGGTGATAGGTGAGGGAGGGAGGGAATAAAAAGGAGGTAATATCAAAGAGTTCAATAAGAAAAATAATGTTTGAAAATGATTCCAGCATGTGTACAAGTTTGCTTGATATATATTCTTATGGGTTGTTATAATATCTATGAGACTTCAATAAAATGATTTCTTTTATTATAACTGAGGCATGGGATGAGTAGAAGATATTTACAGGCCAGTATCCTGCAGAGTCTGGAGTGCCTTTCTAGTAGAGTGAACAATATGTGCAAAGACAGGAAATTGGTGGAAACTTCTGAACTTCACTTTTGCAGAATATGTTGAAGAGCCTGTCATAGGTGAGAATAGAAGGATTCATTAAGGACTTGTCAAAAGCCAGATATACAGAATTTATTCTACACCTAAGAAAATTAAAGATTTGTGCCTTTAAAATAATTCTTAAAGAGCAATTTCAAGATTTGTGGCTATGTGAACTAGAGATGTCTCTACAGTGCAATCGCAAATTGATTTTGCTTATTTAACCCTACTGTTCTTACAAAAGTTATGGCTTACCTAAATGTTATTTAGAATGTTTTTTTAAAAAAATAGACAAATATGATCAATTCTATGTAATCTTAATATGTCCTATTTGAAATTGCATCTTTTCAGAGAGTATAAAAAGTCTGCTAGGAAAAGGGACTATGAGATATGCTAAATAGTTCCACTAGCATATTTAATTTATCACAAATATAGATCCCAGTGCCTTACTAGATGATAACTGGCAATGGCACTCTACAAAGTCTTTATCCTGTCTAGTTGACTTAAGACCTGAGGAACAATTGTCAGTGAAGCTCTAATTCTTTCTTCAGTGCCTTATTCAACACTGTTCCACAATTAACTTTAAAATAAGGTAATATATTTCTAATAAAGACTTCAGGGCACAACCTAAAGTGATGGAATTTGTTAATTCTCTTTCTCTTCCTGACAATGATCAGATCAAATTATGAGTGATTACCTATGAAGTACTGAGTGTAGTAAACCAAAAAAATTAAAATGTGCCTGTGGGGATCTTGTTCTTTTTAGGTGCCAGGGAGTTGGTTCGGACTCAGGAAAAACCTCTGTACAACAGAGTGAAGCACTGCCTGGTCCTTCAGCATCCTCACAACCATCAATATGTTTGATACCACTTCACCTCTTTGAAGGTCTTCTTCATTTTGCTGATCCTCTACTTTACTGAGCATAATGTCCTTCTCCTGATAGAAGTTTGCAAAGATAAAGAAGTGTGAAAAGGTCATATCCAGC
>PVJH01013947.1:0-12060 GCA_004026705.1 Nesogale talazaci
AAAAAAAAAAAGAACCCCACCCCATCCCAGAAAAGATGTAACTACTGACACAACGTATGTATGTATGTATACATTATGATGAGTGCTGTATGAGTCCCCAATAAAATGAATTAAAAAAAAATAAAATAAGAGCAAAAAAAAAAAAAAACAGATGGTGCCCCTCCTTGACAAAAAAAAGAAGAAAAAAAAAGGAGTAAATGGCCCCCAATGAATGATTTTTTTTTTTTAAAAAGGAGGGGGGAAGAGGAACTTATACCAAGGACTCAAGGAGAAATATTTGGAAATAAAGATGGCAACACATGTACAAATATGCTTGATAGAAATGATGTATTGAATGTTATAAGAGCTGTAAGAGCCCCCAATAAAATTATTGGGAAAAAAATCCCTTCAAAAGTGAAAAAAAAGTCAATCTGGATAATAAATAAGATCATCAAATGTTCTTTAGAAATTTTAAAAAAGAGGAAGTGGAAGAAAAAGGAGTAAATGAAATACTATAATTAAAGTTCTTGGTATGCATGAAGCTTTCAAATATAATTTATAACTTTTCTATTTACGGTACCTATCAAATATAAAGAGTAGAATTTGCTCAGACCATGAAGTTGTGATGTGCCTGCTGTCATAGTTATCTTGTGCTGTTACAACAGAAATACCATGGGTATGACTTAAATTTACTTATCATCACAGTGTTGAGGAGGCCAGAAGTCTAAATTTAGGGTAGCATTTCCAGGGGAAGACTGGCTCTATCAGCTTTAAGGGAATGACTTCTCTCCATTCAATGTCTGTCTATCTAGAATGCCTCAGAGATCTCCGTGTGTCTTGGCATCAATTTTTCTCTGGCACTACGAGAATCTCAGCATAGTGCTGCTCTCTGATCCTCGCAGTTTCTCTCTGTGTTGCTGAGGTCACTCTCCTCTGATCAGTTCTCCCCTCTTTTATTCCATGCAAGATACATGGTAGTTCAGGTCACAATCCCATGGAAATTCCTCTTAAATCAGATCAAGGACTGTGAATTGAGCATGAGTATTCTACCTTAATTCTTTCTCAACAGATCACATCAGCTCATGTTATGGGGATGAGCACATTATGTAACTGCCAAATTATATAACTATATAACTGGTAGATGACCAAGAATCATGGTCACCTATTTTGAGGAGTCACTATTCAACCCATGACACCTAATGCAATGCAGTACATGACTAATATAGCCCTCTAATGATACTCTCTGTGACTTCCACACGATGCTGGGGAAGACTATGCAAAAAAGAGGATTGGAAAGCTTGCTGCCAAGATCTAGAAGGTACATGAAACCTGTGATGGTTATATGTCAACTTTACAGGGTCATGATTTCCAGTAGTTTAGCAGGTAGGTGATTTGGCAGTTATGTCATGATGTACTCATCCTCCATTTTCAATCTGATCTAATCTTTCCTCATTTTGCAGTGTGCCTTTGTGCCCAGGGCTCTGGTATGTGGGGGGAGTGAGTTATCAACAATGTTACTGAGGGAGGAGACAAAAGAGTGGGATGTACATTGAGTTACCAGTTTATTAGTGGGTAACTCAACACACTCAAATCACCATCCTTCCCTCCAGTCATCATCCTTTATACCCTTATATGACTTTGTTCAAGTAAGGGGCCCTATATAGGAACCCTAAATAGGTTTTCTCAGACTGTAAATCTTTACAGGACAAAATGATTTCATTTGTTCTCCAACAAAAGGAAGAAAAATTCAGGAGGAAGTACTGTTGGATCCCTCTGTAAATCGAATATGGCATCCTTAAAAAAGAGAAAGAGCAAAAAAAAAAAAAGAGAAAGAGCGGGGCCTGAGCCCCTGTGGTGTAGTGGTTGTGCACGGGACTGCGGCCCACTGGGACAGAGGTTCAATTCCAGCTCCACGGAGCAAAGGCTGGGCCTCCTACTCCCACCACCTGAGGGCAGTGATGCCTTCCCCCCAAAAAAAATAAAAAAAAAAAAAGAGAGAGAGAGCTTTATTGCCCTATAATTCACATATCATATAATTTAATAGTACAATCATATTACAAAGAAATGTGCAATCAGGGGCTGAGCCCCGGTGGTGTAAGTGGTTAAGTGTGGGACTGCGGCCCGCGGGCTTGGGGGTTCAAATCCAGTGGCAGCTCTCAGGAGCAGTACTGGGCTGGGTAGCTTCCACGACCACTGGAAGGCAGTGATGCCCCCCAAAAAAGGAAGTAAGAAAGAAATGTGCAATCATCACCAGAATTGATTTTTGAACATCTTCTTCTTTCTCATCCTCATTTTTAGCATCCTATTTTCTGCAACCTCCCTGCCATGTACCTAGTTGATTAATAACAGTTACTGTTGGCTGAGCCCCGGTGGCGTAGTGGTTGTGCACGGGACTGCGACCCACTGGGACGGAGGTTCAATTCCCGCTCACAGGAGCAAAGGCTGGCTCTCCTACTCCCACCACCAGGGCAGTGATGCCTAAATTAAAAAATAATAATAACAGTTACTGTTTCTATAGATTGACCTATCCAGGACTTCATATACACAAAATCATACAAAACAAAAACACAAAATAAGAATGACAAAATAAAACAGAGAAACACTTCAATGGAAAAGAAAGAAGAAAATATTAAAAATGGAAACAACTTTAAGATGGGTCAAAAGGGAGATCAAATGATAAGGTGCTACATTTAAATCTGACTGCATCCGTCATATTCAGCTTCACAATGTTCTCAGTCTGATAGCAAGGATAGGCACCTCTCTTGACTATTGTCAGAGGGGATTCACTGGGGTCTTATTCCATGTGGGGACCCTACAGGTGGATTTTGAACTTCTTCCATCATCCACACACTTCTGCAAACCAGGTGTTCAGAATTTAAATTCTGATATCATACCCTCCTTTGTCTGGATTTAGATTTTTAGTCTTGACAGTCCTTAGACCATACATTCTACTGTGCTTCTTCCATGTGGATTTAGTTGAGGCCTCACTTAAATGGTAACTTGTTTAAAAACAATTCTTTAAGACCCTAAATACTGCTCTTTATGATAGTCAAGCATCACCTAGAAAGCATCTTCTACTCAGTGTGTAGATAAAACCAAAGGCATCTTTCAACTCACATTAAAAAAAAAAAAAAAGACTTCCCGAGCAATGACATTAAAGAAAAGTCAACCGGAAAACCCCAACTTATTATAAAATGAGCAGATCTTGAGAAAGAACTAGGAGAGGGGGTCACGATCTGGAGAAATGAATTGATCGGTTCACCAAGACCCTTCTCCAAGACATTCACAATCATATTCCTTGAGAAAAGAGCTTCTACTGAACGTCTATCCAACCTGATCAAGAACACCTCTATTTAAATAAAGAGAAACAATTGCATACATCTGTAGTAAGAAACCATTCCTTCATGCATTCATTCACCGTTAGTTATTGAGATCTTACTAGGTGCCAGGCACGATTTTTATTCAGTGAGTGAGAGAAAACAGTGCCTGGTATATTAGAAACCCTTAAAACACACGAGCAAAGGTGAATCTCACAGAACCATTGCTTCGTGTTGTTAGAAAGGCAGAAGGAGGCCTGGTGTGGAGGTACATTACAAGTTAGGGGGTTCACCACAAGATTTGCGTTTCAAACCTACGAGCTCAGCCACCTGAGAAAGAGGAGGTTTCCTGCTATTGGGAAAATGTACATCTTGGGAAACCCCTAAGGGGATAGTTTTCATCTGTCCTATACAATTGCTGTGAGGCAGAATTGACTTTTGATAGCTATGAGCTTATTTGTATACTTATTAGTAATATAATCATAGATAGGAGATACAGCATCCCCCCCTCTCCCACACACACACACAGCTAAGCTGGATATGCACAGACAAGAAAGGAAAAACACAAATGAACATGCTTTGTCTCTCCCACCCAACTACTGGTTGGGACCAAATCTGAATAGTTATTTTCCTTTGTATGGGCCCCAAGACCTAGTCCATATTAGGGTTCTAAAAAATACTGATGGACTGAACTAACCAAACTCCTTGTTTTTGTTTTTGTTTTTTGGGGGGGCATCACTGCCTTCAGGTGGTGGGAGTAGGAGGCCCAGCCTTTGCTCCATGGAGCTGGAATTGAACCTCCATCCCAGTGGGCTGCAGTCCCACGCACAACCACTATGCCACCGGGGCTCAGCCAACGTTCTGCTTTTTTAAAACAATTTAACAATGTCCCACGGAATTTTAAAACTAAACTAAAATAAATATATTACAATACTATTTTTGCGTCCTATGAACATTTTTTTTTCCTAAATGCATTCTTTATTTTTTTTTTATTTTTTTTATTTTTTTATTTTATTTTATTTTATTTTTTTTTTTTTAAGGCATCACTGCCCTGGTGGTGGGAGTAGGAGGCCCAGCCTTTGCTCCTGTGAGCGGGAATTGAACCTCCATCCCAGTGGGCCGCAGTCCCGCGCACAACCACTACGCCACCGGGGCTCAGCCCCTATGAACATTTTTGTTGCTCCATATAGACCAAATTTTTAAGCAAGCATCTCCCTCTCCCCGCCCTCCCTGGTCAATGGTGTCCCGCTTAAAATCTGGTCACTTTAGTTTAGGACCTAATCTGTGTTCTTGGGCAAGTGACTTAAACTTCTCACTTCCGGGCTGAGCCCCGGAATAGTGGTTGCATAGTGGTTGTGCGTGGGACTGCAGCCCACTGGGTCGGAGGTTCAAATCCAGCAGTAGCTCTCCAGGAGTAAGACTAGGCCTCCTACTCCCACCACCAGAGGGCAGTGATGCAAACAAAAACAAAAACTTCTCACTTCCGTCCAGGGAGTGCCAGCTCGTGGCAGCCCCTATAGAGCAGGATGGACCGTAGAACAGGGTGGACTATAGAGCAGGATGGACCGTAGAACAGGGTGGACTATAGAGGGGCAGGGGAGACCTGCCCCGCGGGCTTTTGGAGACTGTAACCCTTTACAGGAGTAAAATGCCTGCTGATGAAACAACTGATGGTTTCCAACTACTGTTTTCAACAGCTCAAGGCATAGCCCATTGTGCCACCACCTAAGCGTAATAATACCTGCCCTTTAGATCTTTAAAATGACATTGCCAAAATGCTTGCTTAGTAGAAAATAGAAAACACAAAGCTCAATAGTAGCTTTTATGTTATATAAGTATACAGTATATAGTTATAAAGTACAATAATAAAAGGAATTTATTGTTCTCTCGGTGGTAGTTATAGCAACATTGTTCAGGGTTAGTTAAATGGGTAGGTGTGGATTGGAGCATAGGTGGTGTGGCATATGTTGGAGACTGGGTTGGTCTTTCTCTTGTATTATTGGAAGAGCCGTGGACTCCATGGCAGATCTCTGTTCAGGTTCCTGGTCTATATTGCACTAAGACAGTGCTCTGGGGCACTTAACCTCAGAGCTTTGTTTTTTCCCCCACCTGTCAAATGGGGATAATAATGTCCACTACTCCGGGCTCTCAGGAGACCTGGTGTTTTAAGTATAGGCAATATAGAATTGCTGACATAATTTGTCCTCACAATTACCCTTTCAGGTAAGTTTGACTATTTGACTATAAGCCCAGTTTATTGGCAGCTGTAGTGTTAGAGATTACACTACAGTTTCTTTCTTTCTTTTTTAAGTTGCATCACTGCCCTGGTGGGAGTAGGAAGCCCAGCCTTGCTCCTGGAGAGCTGCTGCTGGATTTGAACCATCAACTCTGTGGGCCGCAGCCCTGCACACAACCACTGAGCCCCCAGGGCTCAGCAAGCCCAGTTTAAATACAAGAAAAGTAAGGCTCAGGTAAGGAGGTCCAGTAACTTGCTGAAAGCTATACAGGGCCCGAACCCAAATTCAAACTGAGGCAATCTCCAGATTCATAGCCTGAACTACGAAGTCATTCTGCTTCTGTGGCTAAACCTATTATTCTCTCTTGTCCCCTTTTTCCTTCTGCTATGAAGGCATTTTTATTTTATTTTTTCGAAGGCATTTTTAAAAAGAGATGTTTGAGATGTTCACAGGTGAATTAAATCTGGGAGGAAATGCAAAATACATATGTCATAGCATCTGCTTGGGAAAGGAAAACTTTATCCTACTGCCTGTTTTCTTTTCTTTCCCTTTCCCTTTCTCTCTCACTCTCTCACTGCCATCTATCCTCTTAATTTGTATATTTGAGAGCCAAATTTTGAACTTGTTGATAACACATTCATACTGCCATTGAATCAGCCCTTGATTCCTGCTTTGACATCCCCTGCCCCACCCCCCAGCAGCCTCCCCACACACAGACATCATGGAATGAAACACCGTGCATTCCTTTAATAGCCCCAGGATAAGTTGTGGATCGGACCATTGTTATTCACAGGGTTTTCATTGGCAAATTATTGGAGGTAGAATAATAGGTCTTTCTAGTGTGTCTTCATCTCTACTGAAAGTTGTCCAACCGTTAGAGTAACACAAACACCCTCACAAAGAAATGCAGTGCATTGGGTGGGCATTCTATGCAAGTCTCTTAAGAGTCCCAAGAAGATGAGAATTCTACCAAGTAAGCACCAATATCACAACGTATGTACACATCAAAAGCACACCCACTCTCATGCATTGATAGTGATGCATGGCCACCCTCTAGATTAGAATTGCTCCCATGAAACGCCTGAGGCTGCAATCTCTATGGAAATGCACTCCTGCGCCTTTCTCCCACCAAGGGACTGGGGAGTTCATCCTGTCGATCTTTCCTTTAACTACTGAGCACTTTAGTCACTGTGCCACCAAAGTTTGTATGCATGTATATATATATGCACATGTATATATGCATATTGCATATATGCATATATATACATGTACACACATAACAAATATTTAATGTACGTGTATGTGCTAGTCTGGGTTGACAAGAGAAATAAATTCATAGACACTCGTGTATGTGTATGAGAGAACTTTATATCAAAGAGTAATTATGCATTAAGAAAACATCCCAGCCCAGTCCAGGTCAAGCCCATAAATCTGATGTTAGCCCATATGTCTGATCCCAATCTATAAATGCCTTCTCAGACTGACACCACACATGCAATGATGCCAAATGCAGGAAGATTACAGGCCAGCGGGTGGAAAGTCTTGTGGATCTAGTGGTGACTTCTCCAGCTCCTAGGCTCTAGTATAGCTCCATATGTCTCGTCACCAGAAAGACAAAGCAGAGAGTCTGTCTGTATCTGGCCTCCAGTGAGCTATTCATCACCATGGTGCCTCCAAATGAGGTCATTAAGTTGCAACCTGATTGACAGGCTAGACTCCAGATTATGTAACTACCACAATGTATTAGTTAAGTTGGCATTCAGTTTGGATGAACATGTATCCCCAAATTAATATGATCATGGCACCATCCCTGCTCTTGGGGAGCATGCAGTCTCTTTGGGAAGAGAAACTCAACAATTGCAATGTAGAGAAAAAAGCTTTGCAGATGGACGTAGGCACCAGGAAGGATGAAGAAAGACGACTGGTCAAGTTTCCTCAAGAGGATTGTCTGTAGTACTGAGTTCCAAAAGGTGCCTTGGAGTTAACCCAGCAAAGATGAGAGAGAGATGAACCTTCTATGCCAAGGCTTGTAAACAACTGTAACTGAAATTTGGCTGGAAGAGATGTTTTGAGGACTCACAATTGAATTACTTGGCAATATTTCCAAAGTGCGAGATTTTGCATAAATATGCACTTCCTGGCTTTTCTTGAGAAATGTACTATGGAGTCCCTGGGCACACATTCCGGCCTGGCCACAGTGAGCTGGATCCTGTAAGGGCTGTCTCTTTGGAGTGGGATATCTCAGAGGAGTCAGCCTCAGGCAACTGACCCTGCTATCCCTGTTTAGACGCATGCCTCTAGCAGGCAGAGGAGATTTCATGGCGGAATGAATTCTGCCCTTCCACATGGGAGATCAGTGGACTTTATGGGCAGCCACAAGCCTGATGGTGGATTTTTAAGCATATACTGCTGAGGTTCAGGGTACTCACAAACTAGAGCAGCCCATGCAGAGGGCATGGTCCTCTACTTTCCAATGAAAACCCTATGAAACACAATAATCCAACCTCTACCTGGTCCTACAGGTGGCACAGAATTGGACAGCATCTAGTCAGGCATGGACCTGAAGGTTGCTATTGCCATACACTGACAGAAGCACTGACAGAAGAAACAGCCTGGTTCTAGTAGCAGCAACTGAACTGGTTAAAAACCTCAATGGGAAGGGCTGAGCCCCGGTGGCGTAAGTGGTTGAGTGCGGAACTGCAGCCCGCAGGCTTGGCGGTTCAAATCCAGCGGCGGCTGGTCAGTGCCCACGACCACCAGAGGCAGTGATGCCCACAAAAAAAAAAAAAAAAAACACCTCAATGATAGGCGTGAGCCCCGGTGGCGTAGTGGTTGTGCGCGGGACTGCGGCCCACTGGGATGGAGGTTCGATTCCGGCTCCCAGGAGCAAAGGCTGGGCCTCCTACTCTCACCACCAGGGCAGTGATGCCTAAAATAAAAAAAATAATAAAAACAATAAAAATTAATAAAAACCTCAATGGGGAAAAAACAAAACTAAAAACCAAACTTTATGTGTCCAGAGATGGCCATTTGATGATATTAACTGACAGCAGGACTATTATGAGGAAAAAAAGGTAGAAAGGGCTTTTTCTTATTACTATTTCTGTTCAGAGGACTCCTTTGCCTTAAATTACTTATGATCTAAATATGAAAGTTGTTTATCTCAAGATAGTAATCCTCAAACTTTGCTGCTTCTGAAAACTCCATGGTAAAGCTGTCCCTTCAAATGCCAGTTTCTAGAACACAGAACTGTAGCTTGAAGCCCATGTGTGTGAGCTAGTCCCTTGGATTCATGGGAAAGTCCAGTGCTCACCCCCCTGAGGGAAACAAGTTCTCTGCTGGCTGAAGAGAGTTGCTGCTTCTTGGCACCTGAAGCATTTTTACCTGAGGATTCCAATGATGTAAATAATTGGTATGCTCTTAACTCTTCTGGCTGACAGACGTGTGGTTTAATGCGGATGAGTTATAAAGCATGGGACAAACTAGTTCCAGGCGAAAGATTCCTGGAGAAGGAAGAGAGAATAAGGAGGAAAAACCCTCCCCGTTCCCCGCCCTGCCCCCCCACCAACTAGATACACACTTGAATCTGGTTTCTTCTGTCCATGTGGCAACTGAGTGAATGTGCTCATATTATCAGAGAGCTGGGGTCTTTTGAAGGCTGTGTAAAACTTTCATCAGAGTGCACAATGGCTTCAGCATAAACTAGAACAATTAAAAAATGCTGAGGAAGAGTTGCTAAAAAAATAACTTGTAAGTAACCAAACTCAATCTTACTTTTGAGCAAAGTCATTGAACTCTTTCATCCCCAAGAGGAAAATTGTAGCTTCTGTCTGGACATAGCAATTAATTCATTGTCATAATGCTTTTGGCTCACAGACAAATGGACCATTGACAGAAAAAGACGAACAGTGAAGACTTCCTGGATTTTGTCTTTTTCTTAATCATGTCATGTCTTGAAACTAAAATATCTTTCTGTTATATTTAAAACAGAAATATTCTATATATTTAGCAGCTGACAGTTTCTCCTTTGCTAAAGTTTGTCTGCCACTCTGACTTAGGGGGCAGATCACACATTTATATGACACAAAAAGGAGTCAAGAAAATGTCTTACCTTGGCAAAACTTGGCAATCAGTGATCGACTGCAGATCTTTTGAAGCTTCCTTGTTTTTCAATTTTTAAAAAATGATTTTGTTTTAACATATGTGAACTGAAGCAAAAAATAATACAGTAGGTGCTAGGCGTCGATCAGAGTGACTGACAGACTGAAATTCTCTGGAAAAACAGATTATTTTCCCTCAGAGAGAGTAAAGTTTTGGTTTTCAGAGTCAATCAGAAAACTACTAATTTGGACAGAGTGGAATCAGCTTCTCTTTTTGAGGCAGTATGTTTCTAATGAATTTTATGGAGACTATAATAAGGATCAGGAAACAAAAGCTTGATATGGACATGTTTTTAACTACTTGATTGAAAAGAAATAATGATATGAAATAAAGTGCTCTTTTATAATGACAAAGTTCTCATTTCTTTGATGTTGTCTGCAAGAAATTTGATAGGAGAAAAAGAATCAAAGCCAAAAAACAACCGTGCAATATGCTGAAGTTTTTGTGGCTAATTTTTTTTCATAGATCTGCTCATATTTTAAAATATTTATGCAAATATGCACTATTACAGAGTAATCCTCTAAAATACTTGGTGTTTATGATATATTATGTATAATATTAAAAATTAATTCCAATGAGAAAAACACTTCCTGCTATATAGATGCCAATACAAAATCTTAAATGTGCACATGGGAGGTTGCGGGGTAAATAAGCGATGAGATCAAGAGGGAAGAAGATGCTCTAAAACTGACGGGGTGATAATGTCACCACTTTTTCGGATGTGATCGACCCACTGAATTGCCTGATGCGTTAATTAGATGTCAATAAAACTGCTGAGGGTGGGCAGAAGGCGATCTAAAAATTTAAGGCAGAGCCACAGTGATGTATTATGTATGCTTTTGCCAACATTGAGAGAAAATTGCAGGAATAACAATGTATGGGCTCTAAAGTGAGTTGTGGTGAAGCTGGTGAAGCTTGGGAGTTTCTTGAAAGGATAGACATATGCCAACTGGATGCCCCAGTCCTCCCATTCCGTGGTGGTCTCCCAAGAGAACTGGCAAAGATCTGAGAGGGAGCTAGAACAGGGATTGGCGGGGGTTGTGGGTGGGGTGGGGTGTGAGGGTGTCTCCCCAGTGCCTGCAAAGGCCCACTTAGAGGCATTGGAAAGAAAGCAGGCCCTCATGGGACATCTATGGGAAGATCCAGAACTGAGCTTGCCCCAGACAAAAGGCCCGGGTCCAGGTAAAACCAATCGCTCGGGCACACCCACGTCGGTACATCACACAGGTGTGCCTGAACTCAGCCAATGGGGTCCACCGCTACCTTCAACCACTCCTCCCCAGTCAGAGGGTTAAAAAGGCCAGGTTTCTCTTTTTGCTCTGAGGCTGTTCAGCAGCAGAGGGAGGGTGGGGGAACCTCTCCTCTCTTGGGGCACACACGTGCCCTCGTGCCCCCTCGGGGCCAGCTCGGGGACCTTCACAGCGCTCACATGCTCCTGGCCTCCTGGGATTTCTGCCCATGTGGGTTTCACGCTCTCCATTCCTGTATTCTTTCCACTTGTTAGATGCTCTCTCCCGACTTCCCTGACCCGCACCCGTTTGTGAACTACCCCCTCCCCCATTGCGTGGCATATGCACGCGTTTGCGAACTTCCCCCTTCCCCGATGCGGCCCACATGCTTTCCAGAAACAACTTTTCGAGACCTGTATGTAATACCAGAAAGGTCCTTTTCCTCCATAGACACTCACTTGGATCACAAAATTGCTTCTGCCACGTGAGTTCTTCCAGCATGTGAAGAACTTGCTGAGAAGCCAGAAATCTAACACATCCATACAAAGACTTCACAAAACTTATAGCAGCTTTATTGGTAATAGCCCCCATCTGGAAGTTAACCGAAACGAATGAAAGGGTAAACTATGTTTTATACTTGTTTGGTGGACGACTAGGAGGCCTGGTGGCACTGTGGCTTCGTGTTGCAAGGACAGCAGTTCAGAAACGACAGCTGCTCCAAGCACAGCAGAAACACTGGGCTTTCTCCTCTTGTAATGAATCTCAGAAATTCAACTGTTCTGCCCTGTCCTATAGAATTTCTTTGAGTCAACATCGACTCGATGGCAGTGAATTTGGCGAGGTTTGAGTGGAATTCTATTTTGCAATGAAAAGGAACCAACTATTGATACTTGTAACCACATGGATAACCCTACAAATAAAGATGTTGAGGGAAGGAGTTAGACAGGAATAAAGTATGCTCTGTATGATTTCATTTGCGTATGATTTTAGTGACAAAGTTGCTTGAGAAAGAACAGGCAAGTGACTAAAGTAGCAAAATATTTGGGGGATAATTGATACTGTTAGGGATTGAATTGTGTCCTCCCCCAAAATTTGTATCAAATATTATGATCCCCTTTGAAAATAAAGGGGTTTGGG
>PVJH01013947.1:12160-58723 GCA_004026705.1 Nesogale talazaci
CCAAAAAAAAAATCAAGTACAAGAGTTTCATAATAAACTGTAAAAAATTAAAAAAAAAAAAAGAGTAACATAAATCCACACAGATAGAGACATAGGGGAGAGATGTCACAGAAAGACAGATTCACACAGAGGTGCAGGCTTGGCAAATCTAGAAGCTGAAACAAAGGAGTTTTCTGGAGCAATGCCCTGAATTTGGACTTCCGGCCCTCCACTCCTGGTGTGACGGCAGCCCTCGGGAACCAAGACAAGTACATTCACTGTCACAATTGTGGGAATGGTTGAGTTGTACCCTCAGGTCCAAACAATCAAATTTTATAGCAGCTCTGATGGTGTCGTGGTTACATCTTGGGCTTCTAACCACAAAGCAAGTGGTTTGAAAGTAACCATACTGCAGGAGAAAGAGACTTTCTTTTCTTTTTTTTTGGCATCACAGCCCTCTCGTGGGAGTAGAAGGCCCAGCCTTGCTCCTGGAGAGCTGCTGCTGGATTTGAACCGCCAACCCCGTGGACCGCAGTCCCGTGCACAACCACTACACCAAAAGAGACTTTCTACTCCTATAAAAATCTACAGTCTTGGGGGCTGAGCCCTGGTGGCGTAGTGGTTGTGTGTGAGGACTGCGGCCCACTGGGACAGAGGTTCAATTCCGGCAGTGGGGCTGGGCCTCCTACTCCCACCACCGGAGAGCAGTGATGCCCGCCCCCTCAAAAAAATCTACAGTCTTAGGCTAAGCCCTGGTGGCGTAGTGGTTGTGCGCAGGACTGCGGCCCACGAGCTTGCCGGTTCAAATCCAGCAGCAGCTCTCAGGCAGCAGCTCTCAGGAGCAAGGCTGGGTAGCTCCTACGACCACCAGAGAGCAGTGATGCACCCCCTTCCACCCCCCCCAAAAAAATCTACGGTCTTGGAAAACCATGTGGGTGGTTCTACTCTGTGCTCCAAGGTCTCCGAGAGTCAGGATAAGCTGGATGGCTGTATGTCTAGGAGGGGAGTATGTCATGCATTGAACTGCCAGCCACAAGGTCAGTGTTTCAAAGACACCAGTTACTGCACAGGAGAAAGATGGCGTTGTCTGCTCCTGTCAAGATTACAGTCTCAGAAGCACAAACTCGCAGTTTGCTGGATAGGGCATGGTCATATATCAGAATCCATTTGATGGCAGTGAGTTGAGGAATGTTTTTCTTTTAACTATGACGTTAAAAAATGAAAGTGGGGGCTGAGCCCTGGTGGCGTAGTGGTTGTGCGCGGGACTGCGGCCCACTGGGACGGAGGTTCAATTCCGGCTCCCAGGAGCAAAGGCTGGGCCCCCTACTCCCACCAACTGAGGGCAGTGATGCCTAAAAAAAAAAAAAAAAAAAAAAAATGAAAGTGGGAAACCTATTTTATGCAAATGTATCTTAATAAAACTGTTAGAGAAAAGGGTTTATAGAAACACTGTTCAAAATAGCAAGAAACTGTAAGCAGCCCAAATGCCCCACTGTGGAAGAATGGATAAAGAAAATATGGTCCACATACACGATGGAATACTATGCATCCCTTAAAAAGTGTCGACAGCATGGAACACCACATGACATGGAAGGACCTGGAAGCCATTATGCTGAGTAAAGTTAGTCAATCACAAAAGGATAAAAATTGTCTGAGTCCACTACTAATAAGGAGAAATACTAAATTGGTCAAATCTTAGGGACACATTTCCAAACAAAGCAGTGGAATATCTGCCACGGTCCGCATCACCCCCTTTGTACACCTCACATTGGCTGGGATCACTTCTTCAAGAGAGGGCAAGGGGAGAAGACTATCCACTATCCAGGCCAACAGGGTCCCCACGGGAATGAGAGAAGACCCTTACTGGACAGTCTGGGTGAGACCAGGGGATGGGAGCATCTACATTTCAAAGGAGGCACTGATGCTTCTGTTGATAGGTATGGTGGGGGTAAATGGAGAGGAACAACCTCCCATTGTGAAGGACATGCTGAACAATAGCCTTAGGGAATCTAAGGGGAGAATAAACCTAGTTCTGTGGTCCTGGGTAGACACTTTGAATATGTTTCAATCCAACCCTCACCACAGACAGGGCACTATGTTGATCTTAGATGCTGGCCTTACAGGGAAGAAGGCATTCCCCTAGGGACACACAAGATGGCTCTAATGTGGAAGCTTGACTGAACAAATTAGGCCCTATCTCAAAAGAACTTATACCATTGGAATTAGGACTGAAATACCCTGATTGGGGAAAATGCAAGGGTTGGGCCCCCCGCTGACTGTGGAAATGGCAGTGGTTGGACCTTGGGTGGGAAGCCTGGTTGAGTGGCTGTCCAATGAATGGAGACCCAGAACCATCTTATGTCTGGTACCTCAATGCTCCCCTTGCATTCATAGGACAGATTTTGGTCTGAAAGTAAAGTGACCAGACTAGGGGGAGGAGGGGATTCTTGATTAAAAATTTGGTCTATATGGAGCAACAAAAATGTTCACAGAGCATAAAAATAGTACTGTAATATATTTATTTAATTTTAAAATGCTGCAGGGCAAATTGTTAAAAAGCTGGTCACCTTATCTGAAAGGCAAGACTCTGTCCTTGTAAGAGATGATGCATAAAAATTTCCCCTAGACTAATTCCCATGCTTGATGTAAACAGAGCTCCATCAATTAAGATATCAATCTGTATAAAGTGACAACTCATGGAATTTAGCTTGAAGTTGGACTATACTCATATAAACTCCACGTCAAAAGTACCTTAAATCCTATGTCATTGACTAAATTATTGATATCATCAATGTTTTAAAGGGAAGATTGACAGCTTTTCTTCTTTTTTTTATTTTGTTCTTTTTAAAAATTTTAATTGCTTTTTTGGCTTGGTTTTGTTATTTGTCTTGCTGACTCCAGTTTCGTTTATTGTTTTTGTCATAATATGCCCACCAAAGAAAACCACAGTCACTCATAGGGCCAGGATTGCAGACGGATTCTGGCCTCCCATGCAATTTTAGTCCTAATCCAACATCTGTTAGGTCTTGTAAAATGGCCCTCTTTAATACTCACGTTCATGAAGAGGCCATTAAGATAAGGGGGCATTAAGATAAGGCGAGGTAAAGAAAGTAGATGGTGCCGAGGATCCATTGAAATAGTGTTTGGAACCTTAAAGACTTGTATTCATGCAAACAGTGATCTCAGTGAGGTGTCAACTAAGTCCACATGGAAGAAGCACTGTGTGATCCATAGATGGCAATAACAAAATCCAAATATGATGAAGGGCTAGGCAGGAGAGCTTAAACTGTGAACATCCAATTTGTAGAAGATTATGGAGAAAGATGGAACCCAATATCCATCTGTAAATTATCTCGTCAGATTGGGCCTCTGGCAGATCCCCTCTAGTCACAGGCAGAGGACTCCAACAGCTTTACTATCAGACATAGATTATTGCAAATTTGATGATGGTGGATCAAATCATGATATAGCATGATACTTGGTAAGTTGACCTCTCTCTTGACCCAACCTGAATTTGCTCTCTGCTTAAATATTTTGCAAGTGTTCTGAGAAAGAAATCTCTCGCTATCTTTTTAATTACTGTTGATCATTTTTTCTTTTTAACTCTTTAGTTTTATCTTTATATTATCATTTGTTGTTTTCATCTTTCTGTTTTGTTTTTGATTGTTTTTGTTAGGTATCCCAGTTTAGGAAGCACTGGAGGCATGGATGCTTAGAGACCACACCTGACGCACTCATTTATCGGGAAGAGAGGATAAGGGGAATGGATTGGGCGGCAATCAGTGGATGCAGGAGAGGGGAGTTGATTGTGATGATGTATCTATAACTCTTTAAAAAAGTGATTCAACTATGATATATATAAATATTATATAAAGGGAACCACTAAAAATAATAAAAGAAATCAACTGACCTTTGTCTGCCATGTGTGAAGGAGGAAGAGTTTTTGCCGAGAGACCTTGAGCTCATTTTCATGGCGATGGAACATTTTTGAGAGGTGTAACAATAATAATTGTACACATGAAGAATCTAATCGATGACACTGATTATGCACAGAGAAGTTGTCAAATTGGTGAATGTTTTGTTGTGTATATTTTCACCAAAATTTTTAAAAATGACATGAATAGTAATGTATGGGGGAAAAGAAAATGCTCTCGACTTGTTTGTGGTAAAGATGGTACAACTCTTTTTGATATGGTTGTAGTATTAAATGATGTGATATGTAGATGAAGGGTCCATAAAACTGCTCAAAATTGGAATAATAAAGATGTGCCCTTTTTGCAGAGAGAGAGAAAGAGGGAGAGAGAAATCCTAGAATCTATAGAATTATGAGAGAGTGAAACATGGGCTTCCTGGTCCATGAAGGCAGAGGCCTAGGGACACATGACTGAGAGTCTGAAACCAGAGAGGGACCACAAAGTTGCTGACTTAACAGAGGGGTTCCTGGGAATCTGTTGACTGATCAAGACGTGTAACACCTATTAGCTTCCCTAATAAACCTGCATGGTTGTGGGAAAGGACACAAAGGTGTTTATATGGTTGGTGGTCATGTACTTGGTGTCAATTTCATGATTGGGAATGTAGGGGTAGAGTCTAGCCTATCAATCTGGAGATAGACAATGAGACCTCTGTGTGGGCATGGCTTTCTTTGAGAATTCTGGGAAATCTCATGTTATTTCCCCCGTGAAGTTGAGAGACTGTAGATTCAGTCTCTTGGAGTCGGTCTACCAACAAGACAAGATGGTGGCATGCTGATAGATCCTGAGTCCTGGAAGCTAAAGGAGCCAGAGGAGAAGCCACATGGGCTTGACCTGATGGAACCAGACCTCTGGGACCGGAGAAGCCACAGAGACCCCTATCAGTGCTGAGGTGCTTCTACCACCAATGGATACTACTGATGGACCTTGAGCCCTGGAAATGAGGAACCATGGAGAGACCCCTGCCAGCGCCGCAATGCTTCTGCTGCACAAGACTCTGCACCCACTGGTCTGTGATTGTCCTGGTGTCATTACATGTGATTGTCCTGGTGTCATTACACGTGCTTCATGAGTCAGAAGGAGACTTTATAGACTGGTATCAGACATATAGATTAATATCGGACTTAAGACTTTGGACTGGGCTGGTTGGGATGCTTTCTCAAAGTTCCATTGCTCTTGTGTATAAACCTTTCCCTTATAGCCATATGCATGTTTATGAATTTGTTTCTCTAGTCTACCTGGACTAACACAATGGGACATGCCACCTGCTACTAAAAGCAGTTCCCCTATTTACTTTGTGTCTCCCATAATATATTTTAGAAATAAATTCTGCAGCAATTTTGTGACTACAAAAATGCTCTTGTTTCTGAATTTTTATAAATAAATCCTGAAATAAAAACACCTAAATTTACACCCAATAAAATCATTGAAAAAAAGGGGGGGAAGGGGAAAGAGGAACTTATATCAAGGGCTCAAGTAGAAAATATTTGGAAATGAAGACGGCAACATGTATACAAACATGCTTGATACAAATGGTGTATGGATTATTATAGGAGCTGTAAGATCCCTCAATAAAATTATTGGGGAAAAAAACCAAACACCTAAATTTAAATTTTTCAAAAATAGAGATGGGCTGAGCCACTGTGGTGTAAGTGGTTGAGTGCGGGACTGCAACCCACGGGCATGACGGTTCAAATCCAGCGGCGGCTCTTAGGAGCAGCACTGGGTAGCGCCCACTACCACCAGATGGCAGTGATGCCCCCCCCCACCAAAATAGCTGGAATGAAAAACTCGTGCCACATGTTGCAGAAAGCCTTAAATATAAACAGTCTTCTTTCTCATTCCTCTTCTGAATCTCACTGGGAAGCTCTCTGAAAAGGCTTCCTTTCAGTGACATCAGCATTCCTTAAGCATTGTTGGGGGATACCATTGTGTTCTCTCTGTTCCATAGAGGACCAGTGAGTTGTCTCAGCAGTCGTGCTACTGCCTGCATTTCCCAAGCATCTTGCCTGGTAGAGTCTCTGAGCCTTGGCATGTGTGGAATTCTCTTGCCCCTTGCTTTGCTCTAAATCGAGTGCCAGGGTCTAGCTTTAGGACCGCTCTTTCTGATCATCTGCTTTCTGCGCCAAGTCTGACTTAGGACTCCTGTTGGCGGCTGCGTGGCTTCTTCCTCAGAGCGCATATTTACCTGGACTGTTGGGTTTGGTAGTCAACACATAGCCACCCCGCGCACAACTGAATGAAACAGGTTGCCTGTTCCCATGCCATCCTCACGACTATCATAATGTTCAAGCCCACGGTCGCCGCCACTGTGCCAATCCATCTGAGCGCCTATAGTGCTTCTTCATGACGCATCTTTCTCTCAGTTAGTGTCATAAAGTCGACCGCGTTCACCACTAGTCACAGGGCCCCGAATGGGGTCCGGCAAATCATAGTCAGGCATTAGTAATAGGAGAATGGATACATAAATACAGGAAAGATCTCTTTTAAAAATAAAAGAAAGCAAAGAACGATTCTCCTGGGCATCGAAGTGGGCAGAGCCGTGACTGGGAAAGTGTTGGTGTTCTCTGGTTAGCAGTTTGGTGAGCAAAGCCGAGTGGCGAGGCTGTCCTTTTCCAGGAGAAACGGGAAAGAGCACATCAGTAGTCTGCACGTTCAGCTTTGGGAATGACTTCCTGTCAATGCCTCGCCCTTTCATCTGTAGTCAGGAGTCTCCCTGGATCTATAATAGACAAGCAGATAAAAGCATCTTTCTCTGTCTCATCCCATCCTGTTTACTCAGCAACTCCAGACCCCGCCTCCCCCACCCTTCGCCTTAGCCCACATGTTCTCTATTAATGAGAGCGAGGAGAAGTCAACCTCACCCAGTAGTTCCCCTCCTTTCTTTTCTTCACAGGGAGGTCTCAGCCAACTGCCAGAACCCCTGAGCGAAAGGCCAGGCCTGCCCCTGGGAGCTTCTGGGAATGGTGAAGACAAAGGTGCTGTCTGGGCCGCCTGGGTTCCTGAGGCTCAAAGCAGCAGACAGCTCCTTCAGAATTGAGGGGTCAGCCCTGGTCCTCACTTGGAGAAATTTAGAGGCACATCTTAAAGGCGTAAACATATTTACTACAACTGGAAATAGGGCCACATTCTGTGTCTTTGGAAAAGCCTGTAACACAGACACACCCCGGTGATTTCTAAGTGAATTAATGTACTGTATTCCGCTTCAGATTCCTTACTCTCTTCATCCGTAATTCCTGCCCTGAGGAGCCATCTGTACTGTGTGCACAGGATAACGCACTGTGGACAGAGGACCTTCCAAGCCCAGCCCTCCATGAATGACCCTTTCATACGCTGTGGGCTCCCTTCTGATTTTCTGACCAGCCAGACTTTCTTGGGACTTAGAAATCTATCCCAGCAGAAAGACTGACCCAAGTGTGAAGACAAAAGGCAATGGAAGAATTTTCTACGTGAGTGTGTGTGTGTGTGTGTGTGTGTGGTGGGGGTAGTGGTTGATTTTTAACCCAAAGATGCTCTAGATTATTTCACTACCCAATATTATTCGCTTCCGGATTTCATGCTAACCTTTGAAGAAAAGCAGATTAAAAATTCAGGTGATTTCAGGGCTTTGGGGTGGTGACGTGCCTGCCGTCTTCTTTCAAGAAAAGCAGAGTCCGAGTGTCCAGGAAGAGTTAATGCTTCCATGAGATGAATGGTATAAATGGTATATTTTCTTCTTACCCAAGGCTGAGGCCCAATGCTTGATTTGAAAAAAACAATCAATTAAGTAGCAGGAGTCAAGCTGTCCATCAATATGATTGGCAGTCAACTATACCAATCAGTAGACTTATTTACATTTGAATCTCTCTCTGTCTCTCTCTGTCTCTCTCTCTCTCTTTGTATAGACTTTTGGAGATCCTATTTCCTTGAAGATTTTTCCTTTAGTATTTTCTGTTTATACAAGCTATATATGCCCATTGTCAGGGGGGAAAATGAGAAAGTATAAAAGTATAATGAAGGGGAAAAAACCTACAGTGTTACCACCCAGAGACATACCAAGACTATTAACATAATGGCCCGTTTCCTAGGGGAAGTTTTTTTCAAGACTACTTTCTGATTCTTGCCTACCCTGATTAGGAAATGCCTTTTTTTCTCTTCCCCCAGTGTTTTTACCGACAAAAGAGAATCCTGAGGGCAACCCCAGCTGAATGGGAATGCAACTAGCTAGTTGCTTGTTCTCATGTGGTGCATAGTAGGGATGCAGTTCAGTAGAACTGAGTTTTACTAAATAACTGCTTGCTTAATTGGTGCTATTTATTGGCGAAGTCAAATGAGAAATGAAACGAAACGCATTTAGAAAGCACAAAAGTGTTCATGTTAATAAACATGTATTTTTTTTTAAATTATGGCTGCTCAGCAGTGGGGCTGAAGAAGTGAAGTTAAAAAATGTACGAGCTACCGAACTGCATTCTTGCCAGCACCTTTGGAAGTGGGGAATCTCTGGTAAGCCAGGAGACCCCAAACTATTTTGCAACTCAAGCACGTGCATTTGGCATCTGCCTTCTCTGTCTCCCCAACCTACCCAAAGTCTCCAGGAAGGACTGCGAAAATAGCCCTTCTTTCTATACAGCATGAAATTTGGGGTTCTGAGTTTCTAATTCATGCTTCTGATTTGAGTTCCCACACAAAGCCTCACATCCAGCGTTTGCAGCACCTCCGCTGTGTTTGAGCCTATCCTTTTCAGATCACTCACCAGACAGCATCCTACAGCCCTCATTCATAAAGTCCAATTATAAGACATGAAATGTCAGGAATATACACTTGGAGAGTGGGAGGCGAACAGAACAGTACATTGTGACTTTGTAAGAACAGCCATGCATTTCCTCTGGGCTTGTTTTCAGTTCCTTTGTCAGCTGATTACATGGTCTTTTATAATTTCTCATCTACAGAATGGAGCTATTTGCTTGTGGATTATTGGAAAGACACAGGCTGATGCAAAAGGAAAACGAAATCATCATGAGGTAGACTGGTATTCCAGGCTTGATTTTTCTCTTCTCTTCTCGTTTTCTTTTTTAAACACACTTGTGAAACTACAACTTGTTGTAGTGGCTCTTTGGACGTAGGAAATAAATAAACATGCTGTTAATTCTTTCTTAATGTTTTGTAATGTTATACATATATTTGCTTCCCTACAAGTGCGTTTATCAATATTTTTATTTATTTTCACATTAAAGAAGACTATTATCTTACATGTGTTCTGTTACGGTTCTTCAAGCATACACGGCCTCTTGATCGACTCCTACCACATCAGTCAGTACTTGACAACTTACAGAATGCTTTCATATAGATTATGTTGGGTCATGAGAGTCCCTAAAGGTCTGGTAGCTAGTGCTTTCCTATTAGTCAGAGGTTGGCTCTTCTCTCCCTCCCAGAAGTGCATCAGAACACAGATGTGATAAGCAGTTTCAAAAAGGTCAGTTTGTGTGTGTGTGTGTTTCAATAATATTTTATTTTTAAAAATCAGGGGACAGGCTTGATTTGTCCCCAGACCATGACTTGCTAGCTCCTTTTATAAACAAATCAGAAAATATTCTATATTTTGGACACACACAGAATACTGTAGAGGCTTTCTTTTTCCTTAAAAGTACATTTTGCATTATCTCTGCTGTGCTTGTTTTTATATAAAGTAGGAGTTCTCTTTCAAATGTTTGGGGAAAATCAATGACTTCTGGGAGGTAAGCCACATTTAGCCCTCTGGTAGTAGATGAAATGGTGCCCAGGGATGACTTCCGTAAGGTGTGTCTGGTGGTGGTGGAGTCAGGTCCCTTGTGGCAGTTCTCACTCACGGAGGCCCAGAGCACAACGGAGTTCAAACACTGCCTGGTCCTCCACCACCCTCAACAATTACGGAAGTATTTTAGACAGCAACATATTTTATCTCTATTATTTTACAAATTGAGTTATGGTTAACATATGGTACAATGTTATGTACATTGTAAGTATTGTTATGTATTGAGCAGTAGTTCAATCATATCGAGAGGGACTGCTCAATCGTCATCCCAGTTCTGGAAATCCTGGGGAGCAGTTCTACTTTGCACACGCGGGAGGTGTCCTGAGTCAGAATCTGCGAGAGGGCTACAAACAGCGACATGATATTTCATCCTTATAACGCGCCCCACGTGCAAACCCAGTCAAAGTGTTCGGGGTTTTAAATGCGTGTGTGTCTTATTCTTCCATCTTCTGCCATATATATAAGCTTTCCCTTAGCTTTGCCAAATGTCCTTTCCCTGGGTAGCCTTTGAATTGTTACCGTAGGGTGACCTCATGAGATCTCTCTCTCTCTCTCTTTTTTTTTTTTTTTTGGTTTGTGGGCATCACTGGCCCACGGGTGGGCGTGGGAGCTACCCAGCGCGGCTCCTGAGAGCCGCCGCTGGATTTGAACCGCTAAACCCGCAGGCCGCAGTCCCGCACTCAACCACTTAAGCCACCGGGGCTCAGCCCGAGATCTCTTTTTAATAAGTTGTACTGACCTCTTCTCTTTATTCTGTGCCTCCATTATCCGAAAAATGAAAAAAAAAATAAATTAATCTACTCACAAAAAAATGCTGGTATAACACACGACTAAATTTTTAAAACTAGTGATGCCACAAAAAATTTTTTTAAACTATATGTTGCAAAAAGAGAGTTAATCTGTCAATCAATATTCTTGTTGCTGACTCAGTTCTGACCTATAGTGACCCTTTATTAAAGTGAACAGATTTTAAGTGAGACACCATTGACCAGGGGGGAGGTGGGGGCTCTTGATTAAAAATTTGGTCTATATAAAGCAACAAAATTTTTCATAGAATGCAAAAATAGTATTGTAATATATTCATTTTAATTTTAAAAGGCCACGGGACATGGTTAAATTGTTAAAAAGCAGGATGTCTGGTCACTTTACCCTTTATGCAACAGAAATACTTTCTTGTCCTGAGTCCATAGTCACTTGGAAATAAACAGTTAAAACAAAAGTTTACCCTAGTACCAACCCCCATGGTCAATGTAAAGAGAACTCAATCAGTTAAGAATTTAATCTGCACAATGCAACAACTCATGGATTGCAGTTCACGGGGGTCTACACTGGCATAACCTCATTTTCTCAACATCATTTTAAATTCTATGCCATTAGATAAATTATTGATATTATCAATGGAACGACCTTATCCCTGAGGGGGATGCTTGAAAAGTTTTCTTACCCATAAAATGATATTAAGAGCCCTAAAATAAATCAGAATTGTAAATAATCCATGGATAAGTGGATAGATTCTGAGATGCCACAGCTTTGTGCTTTTTCCCTTTAACATGACATTTTCTGATCAAGCTCAATGACTTAAAAAAAAAACTTTAAAAAGTAGTAGCTTTAAAAAACACATAAAAATCCAACCCAATTTCCTTAATTCAAGAGTAATAGATATTCATTATAGAAAAAAATGGGAATAATATTAAAACACCTGGAAAGTCAATCCAGATAATCACTGTTATTGGTGTGTAATCAAGCCATATGTCTACAAGCTTATTGTTATTTTAAAACTGAATGTTGAATAAGGAAGGCCTAAGAAGAATTGATGCATTTGAATTACAGTGCTGTCTCAGAATATTGAAAGTACTATGGACTTCCAAAAGAACAAATATCTGTCTTGGAAGAAGTATACAATCCAGTATGCTCCTTGAAATGATAGTGAGACTTCATCTCAAATACTTTGGACATTGTGTTAGTCTTGGATGATTAAGGAAAGAAATTCAGAGACTCTCATATGTGTATAAGAAAGAATTTTAGGGCTGAGCCCCGGTGGCATAAGTGGTTGAGTGTGCGCTTGTGGCTAGCAGGTTTGGCAGTTCAAATCCAGTAGCAGCTTTCAGGAGCAGCACTGGGTAGTGCCCATGACCACCAGAGGCAGTGATGCCATAAAAAAAGAAAGAAAGAAAGAACTTTATATAAAAGCAATTATATATTCAGAAACATCTCTGTCAAATCCAGATCGAGTTCATACATCTGATATTAGCCTATATGTTCAATACTAGTCCATAAATCCCTCTTTAGACTCACACAGCCATTCCATGATGGCTCCCTGAATGCAGGACAATCACAGGCCAGTGGGTGGAAAGTTTTGTGGATCCAGTGGAGGTGGAACCCTGTCAGCCCTGGCCGGTGTCTCCACATGGCTCCTGCAGCACTCCAGGCCTCTGACTCCATCAATGTGCCTCTGTGTGGCTTGTTAATGGGAATGTCTCACAGGGAGAGTGTGCGTCCTTTCTCTAGGGAGGAGGGCAGGAGTTCCCAGAATCCTCAGGAGAAAGTCAGGCCCAACCAGAGGCACTATAGGCTATGGCCTGATTGACAGGCTAGACTCCACCCCTTCACAAGTTGACAGGAGATTGTGCAATTGCCACAGACACGATGCTAGTAGAGACCAGTCCTTGGAAAATGACATCATATTTGGTAGTATAGGAGGGCAGTGAAAAGGAGGAAGGTGTTCAATGAGATGTATTGGCACAGCGGCTGCCACAATGGCTCAAACATAACAACTGTGAGGATGCATAGGAGCAGACCACGTCCAGTTCTCTTGGAATCATAAGGTCACTATGAATCGAAACCAACTTGACAACACCTAACGTGGCAACAGCTACATCCTTATAAATACTATTTTCAATGGCTGTATCATCTTATTCTGAAAATTTACCAGAACTTACATTAATAATTCCCTAGTGGTGGAAATCTAGTTTCCAGTTTTTTGCCATTAAAAACATATTGTGATAAAAATAGCTGGATATCTGTACACAACCACAGTTTGTGTGGGTGTGATAAATTCTTAAAAGGTGTAATTCCTGAGTCAATGTACAAAGAAGAGTTGAGGCTTCTGATATAGCTCAGTGAAAAATGGAAAAGAACCCAGGAACGGTAGTGGGCTTGTGGTGAAGAGGCGACACTCGCAGAGGAGGCACCTGCAGTCAGGATCGAAGTTGAACAGGTTGGTGGGATAACTAGGGAAGTTCTGAAGGCGTTTCTGGGTCAGGAGAAGAAAGGAAGGGAGAAGAATCTTCACATTATTATGAACACAGTGTACTGACTGCTAAAGGAAGAAGGGTTCACCTTCCTATTACAGCCAGTGCTTAGAGCTGCTCAATGGTGAAGTGTATAAAATAATATTTAAAAAGCAGAAAAAGGGCTGAGCCCCAGTGGCGTAGTGGTTGTGCGCCAGGCTGCGGCCCACTGGGACGGAGGTTCAATTCCAGCAGTGGGGCTGGGCCTCCTACTCCCACCACCGGAGAGCAGTGATGCCCCCCCCCCAAAAAAAAAAGGCAGAAAAAGACCAAGTCTTCACCCCCAGCCTCTCTCCTGAAATTGATGATTGTTCACAATCTACTCATCTTTCAAGGGGTAATTTGCCTCTTAGCTTCTCTATGAAAAATGTCCTGATCCTCAAGGATTCCTCCATTCTGTTAATAAACAGCCCTTATTGTCTTTATTCCCAATTCATTGCTATTTTTATTAGTAATGCTGTCACAAACATCCATGTACAAGTTTCTTGTCAAACATATGTTTTCATTGCCCTCAAGTGTACATCTATGAGTCTACCTCGAGAATTGCTGAATTGTATGATAACCATATTTTTAGAAATTTTAGGAATGATTAAGCTGTTTTCCATAGGAACTGCAACATCTTACATTCCTGCCAGCAATGTGTGCAGGTTCTGATTTCTCAGTATCCTTACCAATACTTGTTATTATCTGTCTTTTCCATTTTAGCCATCATTGTGTATGTGACCCCCACTTAGCTGTCAGTTCATCATTGTGGCTTGTGTATTGCTATGAGGCTGAAAGCTATCTATCAGTATTGTAAAAAGTGGCAGGGTCACCCAGGGTGAACAGGGTTCAATGGAGCTTTCAGACTAAAGACAGAGTAGAAAGAAGAGACAGTCCACTTCTGAAAAAGCAGCCACCTCAGGAATACCAGCTGTACATCGTCTGATACAGTGTCAGAAGAAGATGAGCCCCTCAGGTGGGAAAGCATTCAAAATTCGACTGGGGAAGACCTGCCTCCTCAAAGTAGAGTGGATCTTAAGGATGTGGATGGCCAGAAGCTTCCAGGACCTTTATTTACTGGTGGGACATTACAGAAAATAAAAATATGCCACCAGAAATATCCCTGAAAAATACCAGAACATGTAATGTACTAGGTATGAATCTAGGAAATTTAGGAGTCACTAAATATGAAATGGAATGTATGAAGATTGATATCCTGGGTGTAGCAGTCATGTGCTTATGTTAATTTTATGATTGAAATGTAGGGGTGGAGTCTAGCCTGTTAATCTGGAGATAGCCATTGAATAGTCAATGAGGCCTCTGTGTGGGCATGGTTTCTCCTGAAACTTCTAGAAAATCTCATGATATTTCCCTCGTGAAGATGAGAAACTATCTTCCCCAGTTGTTGGGAGTTAGTCTCAGAGACGATGAATCACAGACAAGACAAGATGGCAGCCTCCGAGAAGCTGGAGGAGCCGGCGGAGAGACCACACGGCTCTGCCCTAATGGAGCCAGACCTCTGAAGTTGGGGCGGCCATATGGAGACCTCTGCCAGCAATGAGTTACTTCTGCTGTTGATGAACTCTGAGCCCTGGAGGTGAGGAGCCATGGGGAGACCCCTGCCAATACCAGGACTCTGCACCCACTGACCTTTGACTTTGGGAGTCGGAAGGAGACTTTATGGACTGATATTGGGCATATGGGTTAATATCGGACTAATGACTTTGTACTGGACTGGATTGGGATGCTTTCTTAATGTCCTATTTCTCTTATATATAAACCTTTTCCTTATATCTATATGCGTGCCTATGAAATTTGTTCCTCTAGTTTACCCGGACTAGCACACTGGGCATTCTATCCATAGCCATCAATTCACTTCATAACAACTTCATGAAGTTCATAACCCTAAAAATCTTTATGGGAGCAGATCATCTGAATGATCTCCCACAGAGAGGCTGGGGTTTTGAATTGCCAACACCGTGGTTAGCAGTTCAACAAGCACCTAACAGGGCTCCCAGGGCTCCTTATCCTAGGTGAGTTGATATTGCCATTTTGAGTTGGATAATCATATAGTTTGTTAGGATGGGAATGACAGATTCAAGACAATGGCTCTCATTTACCTTCAAAAAGAACATTTCCCACTTTCTCCTCCCATCCTCCCTCAATCCTCCTAGTATCTGTACTCTCATTATTGTCTCTGAGTGGTTTATCTATCCTGGATTCCCTATGTTGACTTGGATAATTGGATGGATCATGACACTATTCACTAAGTTAAGGAATGTGGGATATAGAAACATGCCTGTTTAAGGACAATAGAAGAGAGATATGAAGGTTTGTAAAGTTACAATTGAGGAAATTCCAATGAACAAGACCAATGAAGCTATAAAAAAAAAGACCTGATATTGACCTACATGTTTGAGCATTATAGGACATCATTTTTGGTTAAAATCTTATGAGTGACTGAGATGACTCAAGAAGAACATGTAGCCTAGGAATAATAGAGGTGTGTTAGTTTGGGTAGACTAGAGAAACAAATCCAGGGATAAAGTTCACAAGAAAGAACTTTATATCAAAGAGCAATTAAACATTAAGAAAACATTGCATCCAGTCCAGCTCAAGTTCAACAGTACCCCATATGTGAACACTAGTCCATAAATTCCTCTTTAGACTCACACAGACATGCAATGATGCTGAATGCAGGAAGATCATAGGCACTGGGTGGAAAGTCTTGTGGA
Organism: Nesogale talazaci; assembly: GCA_004026705.1. Lineage (NCBI taxonomy): Eukaryota > Metazoa > Chordata > Mammalia > Afrosoricida > Tenrecidae > Nesogale > Nesogale talazaci. The sequence continues at coordinate 27,891 of PVJH01013947.1, forward strand.
GCCAGTGGTGGTGGAAGCCTGTCTGTGATGGCATGCGTTTCCACGTGACTTCTCCAGTTCCACAATCTCGGCTGTATCAGTGTAGCTCCATATGACTTGTCACCAAGAAGAAGTAGAGAGGATGTGTCCTGCCTCCCGGGAGCAAGATAGAAGTTTCCAGAATCCTCTAGAGAAGGCCATGCCCACACAGAGTCCTCATTGGCTATGACTTGATTGACAATCTAGACTCCACCCCTTCCTTCATAAGTTGGCAGATGAAGGAACTGCCATTTGAACATGGAAAATGAAACACCAGGGATACTCATATTAAGAATTAGGTAAAAGAAAAAAAAATTCCGAATCAATATTGAAAGAAAACATCAACAAGGTAAGAGAAGAACCCTTTGAAATGATTGAGGGAGATGTTATAATCTAGAGATGTGGAAATAGATACTGGATTATTAGGACTGAGAAAGATTTCATGTAAATGGGGATGGAGGTGAGTTAGCCGCGGAGTTAGATTATGAGAATAAAGGTTCCGACAAAGTGTGCACTCCCTTGCTCACCCAAGGCTTCCGCCCTGAATCCTGGTTGTCTCTTATCAGGGAGACAGGCTGGACAAGAAACAAGCTTTCAGCAAGTCTCCCCCTTCTTCATTTAAAATGTTTGTTCTCGGCTTTCTTGACTTTGGGTACAACCTCTTAAACCTCCCATGCCTGAATCGTATCAAACCACTCCAAAATATTTCTTCTACCAACTCCTCATGCTCACCTATCCATCACCTAGGTGGCACAATTGTTAATATTTGCCATTCTTGCCTTATCTACACATCCCACACACATACAAACTTATAAACGCTTACATACTACCAAGGAGTCTCAGTGGCATGTCGGTGACCTATTAGGCTGCTATCCTTGAGGTCAGTAGGTCAAATCTACCAGTTGTTCCCCAGGACAAAGACAGGGCTTTGTACTCCCATCAGGAATTATACTCGTGGAGACTCAAAGGGGCAGTTCTATCCTGCCCTCGACGGTCACTCTGAGTCAGACTCGATGTTATGGCAGGGCAAAACAAAAGGAAGAGAACACTTTAAAGTGGCACAGATCATAAAGTGACCAGATTTTAAGTGGGACACCATTGACCGGGGGTGCGGGGGTGGTGGTGGTGGTGGTGGTGATGGTGGGGCTCTTGATTAAAAATTTGTTCTCTATGGAGCAACAAAAATGTTCATAGAATGCAAAACTAGTATTGCAGTATATTTATTTTAATTTTAAAACACCGGGTCATTGTTAAATTGCTAAAAAGCAGGACACCTGGTCACTTTAACATATCATGCCCCTTGTCCTAAATATATCACTACCTAGCTTCTAACTAAATATGAGAACATATCTTTTTTATGACCTAAGAACCATGATCATACTAATAGTTGTTTAACTCTCTACCTCGTATTCAAATTTCCTCAGTCACTCAGCAGGCTTCTCCTTTTTTTTTTTTTTGAGAGTTCAATAAAGTCTCGTGCATTATACGGATTTGTGGTCCCTTTATTCTAAGAGTGAGGAGGCCTGGAAGCACAGTGGTTATGTGTTAGGCTGTGAACCCCAAGATTAGAATCCAGCAGCCCTTCTGCGGGAGCAAGATGGGACCAAGAGTTGCAATCTCGAAAGCCCACAAGGGCCATTGTCCTCTATCCTGTACAGTGACCCTGAGCCATTATCAGCTCCTAAGCAGGGAAGGTTTCTTTTAGCCTAAAACCCCTGTCCTGCCCGGCAGTTTGAAACCACTCGTTGCTTGGTGAAAAGGAAGCCTTCTCCTTCCCTGAAGAGTTGCATCACGAAGTCCCTCAATAAGATGGGTCAGCACAGTGACAATGGACTCAACAATGGTCAGAACAATGATGAGGATGGCCCGGGCCTGGCCAGTATTTCCTTCTGGTGTGCATAGGGTCACTATGGATCAGAACCGACTTCATGCCTGACAAGGATAACAAAGAGTTACAGTCTTGGAAATCCACAGAGGCAGTTCTGCCCTGTCCTCTAAGTCTGTTTGTCAGTCAGAATCCATTCCATGGCAGTGACTGTGATTTTTCAGCTCATTTAAAATCTGTCTGCTGTCCTTTCCCTTTTTCTCTCTTGTTCTACTTTATTTTAAGGTTTCAGAACTTTTATCTTCATATGTTTGTTGTTTCTTTTAATGATAACTAACTTTGAAGAGAACTGGCGTTTCTAAAGGCCCCACGTATTGATCTTGCCTGTCATTTTCTTTCTTTTTTTTCTATTTTCTTATATTAACTTTACCTTTGTCCATTCTCTACATTTTGTTCATTTTTTTTTTGGTGGGGGGGCGGGCATCACTGCCCTCAGGTGGTGGGAGTAGGAGGCCCAGTGGAGCTGGAATCGAACCTCCATCCCAGTGGGTCGCAGTCCCACGCACAACCACTACGCCACCAAGGTTCAGCCCCTATTCTCTACATTTTGTATAAACTAGAAGTTATCTCTAAAGTTTGATTAGATTTGTGGTAAATAGCTTTGGAGGAAATTCTTCATAGGTGATGCTGAATTTTTATTTAATTTCTACAGGGACAATATAGTGTTTTCAAAGCCAATAAATATACGTCTCCAAAGATTACTTGCATTACTTGGATAAGGTGAGGTCTTCAGATCTTTCCTTTTTTTTTTTTTTTTTTTTTTGGGGGGGGGGGGCATCACTGCTCTCCTGTGGTGGAAGTAGGAGGCCCAGCCCCACTGCTGGAATTGAACCTCCGTCCCAGTGGGCCGCAGTCCCGCTCACAACCACTACGCTACCGGGCTCAGTCCCAGATCTTTCCATTTTAAGGTACTTCTGAATAACCTATTGCACAATTCTCCTCCTCCTTCTTCTTCCTCTTCTTCTATCTAATGACTTCAGCAGTCATGCAAGAAGACCCTTGGTTGAAGCACATATTCTACTGGAAAAGCAGGATGGTGATTTTTGAACTCTATCATTTCTTCAAGAAGAATCTAATTTAAAGGACTTTTACTGTCTAAACAAAGAATCTCATTTTTCTCTCTCAGGAAAAGTGTGCTTGCTCCCTCTCCCTTCTTTCTCTCCTTGAGCCCTGGAAAACAGGCAGGCTCTCTCCATGAAGGGCAGAGGGAATAGAGGATATCTTTGGAGGGCATCTCTGAGAGGAACTTTTGACAAAAATTGTGACCACTTCCAGTCACACACTTCCCCTATGAAAAGGGTTAGGGATATGTGATTTGCCCAAATTTTCATCTTGGAGACCTGAGAATATAGTCAGGGGCAGAAGAGGGACAGAAACGAAAGCCTTGAGGGCTTAGCTTGCTAAGTGACAGCCTGGATCCTGATGTTCAATTCCTTCAGTGACTCAGAGGTGAATAAGCAGATAATGTACCTTTGACTTCAGGTGATGTATACATGCTTGGGAGCTGGTTAGCTGTTTATTTTCTTTCACTGTGTGCTTCATGCTATACCTGTTCTCTTTGAGATCACAAGGGGTGAATGCGGTTTAACTTGGCACTCAGTCAGAGTTAGTGAAGTCTGTTTGGAGCAATTTCAAGACCCCAGACGAAACCACCAGGGTATGTACCAATGTAAAAGCACAGGCTGGCTTCCCTTTCTGATACCCCTTTCTAAGATTGCTTCGACAGAGGAGCTAAATTGTGAAAACAACTCTTTTGTAAACATTGGATTGTGAATCATAAATGCACTTTGGGAAAAGTTGATCCTGTCTGTTTCCATAATGATTTACAACCCCAGAAACTCTAAATAGGGTCTCAATGAACCAGAATCCACTTAATGTCTTAGTCCAGGTTAGAGAAAAAAATTGATAAACTTGCAAATGGATATAAGGGAAAGGTTTATATACAAGAGGAATGGAACATTGAAAAAGCATCCCAACCCAGCCCTGTCCAAGGTTACAAGTCCGATATTAGCCCATATGTCCGATACCAGTCTATAAAGTCTCCTTCCGCCTTACAAAGCATATGCAATGACACCAGGGCAATCACAGGCCAGTGGGTGCAGTCTTGTGTGTCTGGGGGCAGTAGAAACATCTCAGCGCTGGCAGGGGTCTCCCCATGGCCTCTCAAGTATCTCAGCATTGGCAGGAGTCTCCACGTGGCTTCGCCAGCCCCAGAGGTTTGGCTCCATCGGGGCAAGCCCATGTGGCCTCTCTTCTGGCTCCTCCATTCTTCAGGAATCAGAATCATTTAGCATGTTGTCATCTTGTTTTGTCAGTAGTTCGTCTTTCAGAGACTCAAGTCAAGTCCCTTTACTCCAAAATGGGAAATACCATGACACTTCCCCCCAAATCTCAGGAGAATGCCATGACCACACAGAGGCCTCATTGTCTATCTCCCACAGGCTAGACTCCACCTCCTAGACTCCCAATCATGAAATTGACACATGAGTACATGACTGCCACACAATGGAAGTTGAATTTGGCTTAAGAATCCAACACAATGTGATGCAAACATTCTCCGCCATAGAGGTCTTTCTGATATGCAGTGGTTCTGTAGGACAGATTCATATCATATATATGTCTAAGTATATATGTGTGTGTCTGTATGTGTATGTGTGGGTATGTGTATATGATAGACCACAACTCTTCAGGGGAGTAACAATCCCAAGGAGCTGCTGGCTTTGTGATGAGCAGCCCAATGTGCATCCACTAAGCACCCCCCGGGGGGAGGGGTCTTCTACAGGAGTAGATACCTTCATCTTTCTCCCAGGGAGCAACTGGTGGGTCTGCCTTGCAGCTCACAGCTCAACGAGTAGCTCGTCAGGCCATCAGGATTCCATGTGACACAATCTCATTGCCATTGAAGCGGTCCAACTTTTAGTGACCCTGTAGTGCAGTCGAACTGCCCCTGTGAGCGTCCAGACCTGTAAACCTTTACAGGACTAGGCAACCTCATCTTTCTCCCACCGAGCAGCTGGTGGTTTCAAACTGCCGGCCTTGAGGTTAGCGCATCATAGCTATTGTTCCCGTGTAAGCCACACAACAACACCTTTTAGTCTTCTTATGTCCACTTATTTAAGCAGGAACAAACACTCCGGAAGGTAAATCTTGATCAAGATTCACCAAGCTCATAAGTGAAACTGCCAAGATTTAAGTTTATTTTAATTTTAATTGCAATGTACTCTCTATACTGGATCGCTGTGGGTCAAAATTGACTCCAAGGTAGTGTTCTTTGGTTTGTTCTAAATTGTCTCTCCCTTGCTCAGGGGATGCGCAGGGACTCCTGATTGGGGATATACAAGGAAATTGCCCTGAGTTTGCAGCTCAGCGTCTGTTGCTTTGAGAAATCCTGTGAACCTTTGCTGAGGGTCTTCCGGGATCATCTTTGGCTAACTCCTCGGGTGCACACCCTGTCCACTGCAGCAAAGACATGGCAAATTCCCTTTTTTCCTTTTTCCTTTTTCACCCCCGCACCACTGCCCTGTTGGGAGTAGGAAGCCCAGCCTTGTTCCTGGAGAGCTGCTGCTGGATGTGAGCCACCAACCCTGTGGGCTGCAGTCCCACACACAATCACTGCGCCACCAGGGCTCAGCTGACATGGCAAATTCCAAGCTCCCCTTTGCCCCCCTCAGAGCCTTGTCTCTAAACTTTGTCTCAAAATCAGAGTTAGTCACTATTTTAGATAACATGAGCCTTTAGTCATATGGCATTCATTTTCAATTCCTCTCTCATTTCATAGGAAACCGTGTTTACTATCTGATGCAGCCAGAGGTATCAAACAGCAGCACAAGCATGTTTTTACCAGACTGTCTACATAGACCCAAGCTGCCTTTACTTTTTATTTCAAGTTTTGACCTCTGATATATATAGCCCACTCATTTTTTAAAGCTGACAGTAATAGAAATAATAGAAGCAACAATTGGACAGCCCCCTACTGTTGGTAAAAGTGATTCTCTTTCATCCTTATGAAAAATTAGTGAGTTGGTTATTACAAAATTTCCTTTTCAAAAAGTGACTTATGTTTCTCCGTATGAAAAAGGTGTGATTTAAAAAAAGAAAGAACAGGGCTGAGCCCCGGTGGCATAGTGGCTGTGCGCGGGACTACGGCCCACTGAGATGGAGGTTCAATTCTAGCAGTGGGGCTGGGCCTCCTACTCCCACCACCGTAGAGCAGTGATGCTCCCCCCGGCAACCACCGCCCCCCCCAAAAAAAGAAAGAACAAAAGAAAAGACAAAGGTGTGAGTTAGTTGTTACGCTTTCCCTTTCATTGATAATGAAGCAAGAGTCCCCGAGGTAAGTGACCGGTTCAAGGTCAGTCCATAGGCATTTTGAGGATTTTCATTTCCTTTTATGGTGAGTTGTAATCCGGACTGTGAGCTATATTCTTTAGTTCTAACAAACTGATTCAAGAGCTTTGCTTTCAGCAAGGAAGTGTTGCCATCTGCATACCACAAGCTTTTAATAGCCTTCCTCCAATCCTGAAGCCTTGTTCTTACAGTCTGCCTTTTCCGAGTATTGACTCAGCATGCAGACTGAATAAGCCTGAGCACAATGACTGCTCTAGAATTCCTGTTCTTTTTAATGTTGCCCATAATTTATTAGATCACACCACTGAAAACTTTTGTAGGGTCAATAAAATAAAATAATACAATCATGGTCAAGAACATTCCGTTTTTACTATATATATAGTATATCTTTAGTAATATAGTATATATACATTAGTATATATAACCTTTTGCTTTAAAATGAGCAGATGTTAATTTTAACTATATAAAAAGAAAATGGTACAAAATTCAATAAAGTGGAATATCAACCCAAGCAACCCCTGCATTTATGCAGGTCCATCTGGCACTGGCTCTGATAGTAAAAGAAAGACCTATGCCCTGCCCTGTAGAAAAGAGATACAGACAGCAGTTTAGACAGTACTACTTAGACAGGAGTACAGCCAATTAATGAATTCTTGCTTACGGAGTCTCTAGACTCAACAGAACTTTGCATGTTTTATTTTTGAGTATATATAAGATTCCTGTGAAGTAGGTTTATGCCTCTCTAAGTTACTGATAAAGAAAAAGGACACAATGCAAGTGACTGTCCTGCTCCAGTAAGCGATGTTCGAAGCTGAGAGAACAGGAGGGAGATAGGGTCCTGGTGATTGGTTGCAAATGACTGACTTGTAGAAGCAATGTAGGCCAGGAGTCTTACTCTAATAAACCAAAGCAAACTTACTGCCGTTGAGCTGATACCGACTTACAGTGATCCTATAGAACAGGGTAGAACTGCCCGCTGGCTGCTTTTTTTTTTTTTGAATTATGCTGTAGTTATGCCGTTAGTGATCTCTTCATCTCCATCACCCAGATCATCTCACCCACTGCTTTTTTTGATAGCCAGTCTCTTGCCTCTCTTTTCAGCAATGGTGAGATGGATACCTTCCCCGCGGGGAAGAGAAATCCATAGTTTGTTGCCTTTTGCAATAAGGAAAATGTTGGAAAGTTGGGTGGCAAAGCTCTTGTCATTGGCATCTTTCACATGAACCACATCGGAAGAGCCAGGATGTCTCTCTCTCAATTGGTGACCATGCCAATTCTTCCCAGGTTAGTACCGCCAGCCACGGTACAAACGTTTCCAACCACAAACTTGAAGAAAGCAGTAACCTTTCCAGTCTCCAAATCAATCTGAATGGTGTCATTCACCTTGATCAGGGGATGAGGCCAGCTGGTGGTTTCAGCATCATGAGTCACCAGGTGAGGGATGCCTTTTGTGCCCCTGAAGATTCTTTCTTATTTTGCACAACTTGTACTTCGCTTCCTCAAGTGTAATGTGATGAGCAGCAAAGTGAACCTTGATGCCAATGATCAGATAGAAATTCTCTCCAGTCTTGTCAATGCTGATAACATCCATGCAACCAATAGGGTAGGTTATATCCATCCGGACCTTGCCATCAATCTTAATGAACCACTGCATGCAATTTTTTTTTTAACTTCATCTCCTGTCAGAGCATACTTCAGTCTATTTTTTAAGAAAATGATCAGGGGGAGACCTTCTCTCAGTTTGTGGGGACCAGGGGATGGATGAGGAGCAAACACCTGTGGCGGTTATGTGCTTATGTTAATTTCATGATTGAGATGTAGGGGTGGAGTCTAGCCTGTTAATCTGGAGATAGCCATTGAGTAGTCAATGAGGCCTCTGTGTGGGCATGACTTTCTCCTGATATGTCTGGGAAATCTTAGGATATTTCCCTCGTGAAGATGAGAAGCTATCTCCCCAGTTGTTGGGAGTTAATCTCAGAGATGATGAATCACAGACAAGACAAGATGGCAGTGTCTGAGGAGCTGGAGGAGAAGCCACACGGCTTTGCCCTGATGGAGCCAGACCTGTGAAGGTGGAGAGGCCATGTGGACACCCCTGCCAGCGATGAGTTGCTTCTGCCACCACTAGATGCTGTTGATGGACCCTGAGCCCTGGAAGTGAGGGTCCATGGGGAGACCCCTGCCAGCGCTGGGACTCTGCACCCACTAACCTGTGACTTTGTGGTCGGAAGGAGACATTATAGACTGGTATCGGGCATATGCGCTAATATGGGACTTTGAACTGGACTGGTTTGGGATGCTTTCTCAGTGTTCCATTCCTTTTGTAAACCATTTCCTTATATCCATATGCGTGTCTATGAAATTTGTTCCTCTAGTCTACCCAGACTAACACAACACCCCAGAGAGTTTGTCCAGCATGCAATGCTTTGGAGCAGCCACTTGTTTCAGATGTTTCTTGGGACCACAAGCCATGGCTGTGCTGAACAGAGAAAGAGAGGACCCTGCAGGTTTTTTAAGACTACAGTGCTTTCCAGGAATAAAAAGTCTTGTGTTTCTCTTGTAGAACAGCTGGTGGTCTCGAACTGATGACCTCGGGGGTTGCAACCCAATGCATTCCCACTACACCACCAGGCTTCCTTTAGTGGTATAGACAGAACAAGGAAAAATGGCATGGTTCAAAATCAGGAGAAGTGTGTGTCACAGGGTTATATTCTCTCATCATACTAATTTAACCTGTACGCTAAGCACAGAATCAGAGAAGCAAGACTATATAAAGTAGAATTCGACATGAGAATTAGAGGAAGGTTTATTAACAACCCGTGAGACGCAGATGAGCCCATCTTGCTTGCTGAAAGTGAGGAAGACTTGAAACACTTGCAAATAAAAATCAAGGATTGCAGCTGGCAGTATGGATTCCAACTCAACAGGAAGAAGACCAGGACCTTCACAACTGGGCAAATAGGTAATGGTATGATAAATGGAGAAAAGATGGAAGTTGCCAATGATTTTGTTTTGCTTTGATCCACAGTTAAAGCTCTTGAAAGCAGCAGTCAAGAGTTCAAAAGACCCCGGTGGTGTAGTGGTTGTGCTCGGGACTGCGGCCCACTGGGATGGAGATTCAATTCCAGCTCACAGGAGCAAAGGCTGGGCCTCCTACTCCCACCCCCAGGGCAGTGATGCCTAAGTTAAAAAATAAATAAATAAATAAAAGAGTTCAAAAGGCACATTACCTCAGATAAGCTGAAGCACAAAATCTCTAAAGTGGGGGCTGAGCCCCGGTGGCGTAAGTGGTTGAGTGCGGAACTGCAGCCCGCGAGCTTGGCGGTTCAAATCCAGAGGCGGCTGGGCAGCGCCCACGACCAGCAGAGGCAGTGATGCCCACCAAAAAAAAAAAAAAAAATCTCTAAAGTGTGAAAAGGTTAAAGAACACTTTATGGTGTTAAGCAAAAGTGAAAAAAAAAAAAAAGGGCAAAAGGACTTTAAGGACTAACCCAAGCCAAGGTCTTTTCAATTGCCCTCATATGCCTGTGAGAGTTGGACACTGAAGAAGGAATACTGAAGAAGGAGCCATGCATTCAGATTGTGGTGCTGGAGGAGAAGATTGGAAGCACCATATACTGGCAAAAGAATCAGCAAATCTGTCTTGGAAGAAGCGCAGCTAGAATGCTTTTTAGAAGCAAGGAGGGAAAACGTTTGTTTCACGCATTTGGGGCACGTTACTAGGAGAGGTGGGTCTCTGGAAAAGGACTCTGAAAGTAGAGGGGCTGCAAAACAGAGGAAGACCTCCTCCTACTCCCACCACCAGAGACCTCCCCCCCTCCAAAAAAAAGAGGAAGACCTCCTCCTACTCCCACCACCGGAGACCCCCCCCCCCAAAAAAAAAAAAAAAGAGGAAGACCTTCTGAAAGATGGATTGGCACAGCGGCTGCAACAATCGACTCAAACAGCACAACAATGGTGAGGATGACAGGGCTGGGCAGTGTTTCCTTGTGTTGTTCACAGGGTCGCTCTGGCTCGGAACTCACTTGCTAGTGCCTAACAGCAACAACTTGCAGAGCTCAATGAAACCAAAGTTGGGCTGTTCAAAGCAAAGTCAGTCGTTTGATTCAATCAGCTGCTCGGTGGGGGAAGGAGGAGGTGTTCTTCTCCCATAAAGCATTTTAGTCTCAGAAAAACCCAGAAGGGCTGGCCTACTCTGCCCTGTCAGAATCACTATGAGTTGGAATCAACTCTGAGACAGTTTGTGCTTTGTTGCTGTTCAAATTTCCTGGGAAATTTCTGCTGCTTTTTATCTGCTTCACATACCTGTTGATCTAGTTGCCTCTAGAAGGCAGTGAGTTATCAATTCTGGGCATAAGAAATCAATTTTTTTGGGGGGCATCACTGCTCTCCAGTGGTGGTGGGAGTAGGAGGCCCAGCCCCACTGCTGGGAAATGTCCCAGTGGGCCGCAGTCCCGTGCACAACCACTACGCCACCGGGGCTCAGCCCAGAAATCAAATTTTAAGGAGGAAATGAGAATAAACATCTATCTAGTGTGAATTCAGTGCCTCATTTTTTTTGGGGGGGGCGCATCACTGCCTCTGGTGGTCGTGGGGGCTACCCAGTGTTGCTCCTGAGAGCCACTGCTGGATTTGAACCGCCAAACCCGTGGGACGCAGTCCCGCACTCAACCATGTACACCACCAGGGTTCAGCCCAAATGTCTCATTTTTCAAAAGTCTATAGAAATTAAGATGTTTTTAAAATGTTAGCTAGAAGTCTGAATACGAGGCATTTTGTGTTTTATCTTGATAGACAATTTCTTTTTTTTTGTTGTTTGTTTGTTTGTTTTGTTTTTTTTTGGGCATCACTGCTCTCGGGTGGTGGGAGTAGGAGGCCCAGCCCCACTGCTGGAATTGAACCTCCGTCCCAGTGGGCCACAGTCGCGCGCACAACCACTACGCCACCGGGGCTCAGCCCTGACAATTTCTAATAAATAACTTGGAAAATAATAATCCTTGGCAGAACATCTACACAGATATACCGAACTTCACTTAGTGATAATAAGAAAAAAATAAACAAACACACTGCCATCAAGTTAATGGCGACTCATAGTGATGCTACAGGACAGCCTACACTGATCTCTCTCCCTCAGGGCTGACTGGTGGTTTCAGTTTCAAACTGCCAACCTTCTAATTAGCAGCCCAAGGTCAATTCATTAGTAAAAACTACCATTATCAATTGTACTACATTTACACAATTCATCCTCCCATTAAGAACCTATTCATTTGTTCTCCTGGTTGATTACTTACTGTACGCCCACTCCTCTTCCTAGACTTTGCGATTTGGAGGTGAACAGGAAGCCAGACACTGTACTCATGGAGCTTATGTTTTAGAAGGGGAAACTTGACACATAAGAAAGAAAGTGTACAAACAAGTTGAAATTGGAAGAAAAAACATATATACACAAATGAACAGTAGAAGAAAATATGTAGGCAGTGGATTGATGTGATAGAGAACAAGGCTTAGAGGGCTCAGAAAAGAACTTGTGGGAGGAAAGGAATTTTTTTGAACTAAAACAAGTATTAGAGGGGAGCCCATCATGCAAAAAGCTGTGGAAAGAACCTGCTAGCCAGAGCATGGTCTTAACATTGTCAAAGGGATGGAATGGAGGCACTGTAAACAGAGGGTTTCAAGAAGAGGCAGACAGAGAAGGTTTGAGAGACAAGACAAAGATGGTCAAAAATAGCCTTGCAACCCCTGTAAGGGGCTTGGATTTTCCCCCCAAAGACAATGGAAAGGTGATTCTGGAAGGTGGCAAATTGGCAGGCAACGTGAATTGATTGATATTTTTCGAGCTTTCTCTGGTTTCTGAGTAGATAACAGGTGAGGGAAGCCACGAAACTTGTTGGGAGAGGCTATGACTGCAGTAGTGTAATGGGGAAGGAATGGGGCTTGACTGGCAAGTGACCGTGAGCATGGAGGTTGGAGAAGGAGGGGAGGTGGATGAAAGATCCTTTTAGAGGCAGAGCTACAAGATGTTCTAGTAGAATGGATGTGCAAGTGGGGAGAGAGGGATGTGAGGAATTAAGAATGATTCTTTCTTTTTTGGGGGGGAGCTTCACTGCCCTCTGGTGGGAGTGGGAGGCCCAGCCTTGCTCCTGGAGAGCTGCTGCTGGATTTGAACCAGTGGGCCGCAGTCTCACACTCAACCACTATGCCACCGGAGCTCAACCCAAGAATGATTCTTAAGTCTCTGGCTTGAGGACTGGAAAGAGGCTGATGACTGACTGAGTTGGCAACATTATCAGGTAGGTGTTAAAAGGGCATTTTATGGATGGGGGTAAAGAGGAGCCAGCGAATTATTTAAATGTGACTTGTCTAGCCCAAGTTTTCAGTTCCCACCATTTGATCTTTTCCTGTGGGGTGGTCTGGTAAGGAGGTGAGGAAAGATGCTGATAGCACTCAACTGTGAGGAGTTTGCAAACAGGATTCCCCAATGTGCCATCCTGTTGCATACTACATAAGCCCAGAGAAGCAGGACGAGGGATCTCAGTACCAGAAGGAGATGGAGTGGAGCACATCCTCTGGATGTCGGTTGCCTGTGCAGTGAAGCTCCAGGATCCAGAAGACAGTCATATCAACAGAGGAGCAGCAGCAGAACCAGGAGCCAGAGCACACAGCAGAGTTGTCTGCCCTTTGGGCATTTAAGAACAGAGTTGAAATAACTTTGTGACATCACCTGATAACTAGTTCAACCCTGAGCATTTATTCTGGACATCACAACTTGTTAACTTCACTAATAAGCCCTTTAATTATGACTTTTGCCTGTGAGTTTTGTGAAGCCACTGCAATGGATATTAGAACCTGGAGAAATAAAGTGGAGAACGGTTTCATTCTGTTTTACACAGGATGCTTGGATTCAAAACCACCTGGAGGCACCTCAGAACTGCAACAGTGAGGAGAACACAAGGAGGAGCTCAGAATCACATAATTTGTATAAATAAAAGAGGCCAGATTCCTACCCAGCTCAGTGTAATTCTAATGTGGGCAAATAGTTAACATGCTAAGCCAACAAAGGCTCAGCGACTTACTTCTGAAAAGAGTCATCCATTTAAAACCCCACAGAGCATATTTCTGTTCTGACACATAGGGAAGCACCAGGCATTGGAGCCCACGTGATGGTCTTAGTAACTGGTTATACTATACTTTGTCTTCAATTACAGATAGTAAGCTCAGCATTTAGAAAGACAAGGTATAATCTTCCTCCTTAGAAATACTGATATTCTGCTGAGCCCGAGTGGTGCAGTGATTGTGTGTGGGACTGCGGCCCACAGGGTTGATGGTTCGAAACCCGCAGTAGCTCTCCTGGAGCAAGGCTGGCTTCCTACTCCCACCAGGGCAGTGATGTAGGAAAAACAAAAGAAGAAGAGAAAAAAAAAAAAGAAATCCTGATATTCCTACACTAATTTACAAATAGAGCATTCATACTCACAATCATAACCTAAAGCATCTTCCCTCTGCTGCTCCTGTGGCCACCTCAACCACACACATACAACTGCACACAATCACAAAGCACTTCCTAGTTGCAACTCCCCCTGCTTAGACCTTCCCACCTAAAACACTTTGGGAACTCAAAAAACCAAACACAACTTACTCTCCTTGAGTCCGGTACAATTCAGAACAATCTTATAGGACAGAGGCGAGCTCCCACATCTTCATGAGCATGGAAAGCTTTGTCTTTCTCCTGCCGAGCGACTGGTCATGCTGAACAGCTGACTTTGTGATTAGCAACCCAAGGGGAAACCCACTGCGTTGTTACCAGGGCCCCGTCGTTTAGACATAGGATGTTATAACACTGCTATTTGATGTTGAATCTAGACCTTGTCTTCAAATATAAAGTGCAAGAAAAATGTATTTCAATTCTCAAAGGACTAGAAGCTGTGCTCACTTACAGGTATGTGAGTATGCTTACATAGCAGGGGATATGTGTTTTAGAAACTAACACTACTAACATACATATATGTATGTATATACATATATACATATACACAGATGTATATATGTATTTAAGAGATATACATATATACATCTGTGTGTATATATATAAGAGGTTATATAAAAGATCAACTGTACATTAAGAAACACCCCCCCACCCTGAAAAAGAACATCCCAACCTAGTTGAGACTGAGATCATAAGTCCAATATTAGCCCATATGTCCGACAGCAATCTATAAAGTTCTCTCCAGACTCACAAAACACAAGCAATGATGCGGAATGCAGGAAGATTGCAGGTCAGTGGGTGCAGAATCAGTGGTGGTAGAAGCATCATCTCAGTGCTGGAAGGGATCTCTGTGCCTTCTCCTGGTCCAGGTTTTTGGCCACATTAGGGAGGGTCCATGTGGCTTCTCCTCAGGAATGTTTCACAAGGAGGCAGCCTTGTCAGTGGAGTATCTCAGGTAGCTATTGTTGTCAGCTGAAAGTTTCCAAGGAAGTGAACTGAGAGAGATTGTGTCTCTGCCTCCAAGAAGGAATTGCCACATTTACTAGAATTTTCAGAAAAAGGTCACACCCACACAGAGGTCTCATTGGCTATCTCCAGATTGACAGGCAAAACTCTGTCCCTACACTCTTAATCCCCAGACTGACATCAGGTTAGGTGACTGAAACAAAGGAGTCATGACTTTGGAAGTCTAACATTGATTTTGCTTGTCAAGGATCATAAACTTAAAAACATGTGAACTTATAAAATATATTTTCTACTATATGTGCAATATATAGTAAAATGTTATTGCAATTTGGGTGAAACTTTATCGAGTAAATGAGAAATCCATTCAATGTTTCATACACATTAGGAAAAACTCCACAGAAAAACTGAACTTTTCCCATTTCCTTCCTGTGTTACAGTTTCCATTCATCCTTCTTTCCAATATTTTCCTATTCTCTGAGCTTTATTCCTGGGAAAATGATGTCTTGTTGATTTCTTATGGTTGATTGTTCTAAAGAGTAAGTTTCTTCCTGGTATGATTGTCACTTTATAGCTTTATCTATAGTTTGGCTGCAAACGGAGCTAGTGAGGTAAGTTCAGCTCCTAAAGAATGACTAATGGCCATAGGGTTGGAGATTCCACTAGACTGTTTCTGACTAAATAACATCTTTAAGTTCTTTCCAACATTTTTTCCTCTTCTGTCAAGTGCTTCCTATTGTGATCCTTTTCCAACTGGTTAGCAGTGATAACTGGGTATCAACTAGTTTCTTTAGTCTCAGGGTCATGGTCAAGTTAGTCTTCTGGACTAATTGTTTTCTCTTTTTTTCCCCCCTTTGTTCCTTCTGAGAGAGAGAGAAAGAAAGAGACCAATAGTTGCATCACAAATGACCACTCACATGCTTTTTTTCCTTTTTTTAAGTTTTCCTCTTTAATGAAATGACTTTGGGAAGAATGTACGTTTCTATGACACTAACACTACCGTTTTCAGAGTCACAGATAAGACAGAATCATACCTATTCCATAATTAATATGAATGCCAACATCTCTGACCATTCATTTTTGTTACCTGGCAAACAAAATCAAGAAAGCAACCATCAAACAAAAGAGACCCAAAGCTTCAACACGGCAAATCCCAGGATAGTGTCTGAGAACAGCTGCTGCTTCAGCGAAGGGTTTCTGGCATAACCAGTGATGAGGCTGCCAAAGACGGTTCCAATACCAGCACCAGAACCAGCCACTCTGACTGTGGCAGCACCTGCACCAATAAATTTTTGGCAGCAGTATCAATGTCTCTGCTGATCACACTGGTCTGAAACTCCCTTCGGATTAATGGAGACACACCAGCCTGGGCCCCATTAAACACAGCTGAGTTCTCTCCAGAGTTCTAGCCTCTGGTCGATAGAACACTGATGCAGAAATTGGTCTGCATGCAACTCTGGATCCAGCTCGGATCAGAGCGGGGGTGCAGGCGAGCTTGGCGCAGGCGAACATCTTAGCGTCTTTGAGGAGGCGCTGCTGGAGAAGTGGGTGACAGGCGGTGTGGGCTCCTCTCCTGCTTCCTTGCTTTCCTGGCGGCGCCAGAGGTGGAAGGAATGGGGCTTCACATGCTTTTAAGACCAAAGTAGAGCATTGTCTTTGTGAACTGTTGTGTAAAGTGCTTATGGTAGCCCTGAAATGTGATCCTGAGTCTCTAGACCCAGAAACTCATTCCCTTAAGGCAGCGATTCTCAACCTGTGGGTTGCAACTCTTTGGGTAGTCAAATGACCCTTTCACAGGGATCGCCTAAGATCATCAAAAAACACATATTTCCGTTGGTCTTAGGAATGGACACACGGCTCCTCTACTATGTTTCCAAGCTGGTCTGACCACATGCAGATGTGTCCACATACAAGTACCCGGCATGAAAACTGTTACCTGTGCTGCACAGTGTTTCAAGACAAAATTTCATTTATTTGTCATTCCATGATGCTCACCTTCCAGACATGATTGCTAAAGACAAATGTGTGCATAAGCAAAAGTGGTGAAGAAAGTTGATGGTGCCTGGCTATCAAAAGACATAGTGTCTGAGGTCTTAAAGGCTTAAAGGTAAATAAGCGGCTATTCAGCTCAGAAGCAACAAAGCCCACAAGGATGAGGCACACCAACTTGTGTGACCACGAGGTGTCTAGAAGATCAGGTAGCAGGCATCAGAGAACAAAAAAAATCATATCATTGTGTACCCACCTTCCCGATATGATTGCTGAAGACAGATGTGTGTATAAGCAAATGTCGTAAAGAAAGCTGATGGTGCCCAGCTATCAAAAGACATAGCATCGGCTGAGCCCCGGTGGCGTAGTGGTTGTGCGCGGGACTGCGGCCCACTGGGATGGAGGTTCAATTCCGGCTCCCAGGAGCAAAGGCTGGGCCTCCTACTCCCACCACCTTAGGGCAGTGATGCCGGAAAAAAAAAAAAAAAGGAAAAAAACCCAAAAAAACCAAAAGACATAGCATCTGGGGTCTTAAAGGCTTGAAGGTAAGCAAGTGGCCATCTAGCTCAGAAGCAACAAAGCCCACATGAAGGAAGCACACCAACCTTTGTGATCACGAGGTGTCAAAGGATCAGGTATCAGGCAAGAGAAAACTAAAAACTATGACATTGTAAATGAGGGGGAGTACAGATTGGGTACCCAAAGCCCATCTATAAAGGGACATCGTCTTACAGAAGGGTCATCAGGAGGAGATGAACCAGTCAGGGTACAGTGTAGCAATGATGAAACATACAACCTTCTTCTAATTCTTAAATGCTTTCACCCCCCACTATCATGATCCCAATTCTACCTTATAAATCTGGCTAGACTAGAAGATGTACACTGGAACAAATAGGAACTGAAAACACAGGGAATTCAGAACAGATGATCCCTTCAAGACCAGTGGTGAGAGTGGCAATACCAGAAGAATGAAGGGAAGGTGGGGTAGAAAGAGGGAATCAATTGTAAGGTTCTACATACAACCTCCTCCCTGAGGTATGGACAACAGGGAAATGGGTGAAGGGAGACTTTGACAGTGTAAGATATGACAAAATAGTAATAATTTATAAATTATAAGGGTTCACGAGAGATGGGGACCAGGGCAGGTGGAGAAAAATGAGGAACTAATATCAAGGGCTTAAGCAGAAAGCAAATATTTTGAGAATTATAATCGCCACAAGTGTACAAATGTGCTTGGCTTACAATGGATGGATGTATGGATTGTGATAAGAGTTGTATGAGGGCTGAGCCCTAGTGGCATAAGTGGTTGAGTGCAGGACTGTGGCCCAGGTTCAAATTCAGCAGCGGTTCTCAGGAGCAGCACTGGGTAGCGCCCACGACCACCAGAGGCAGTGATGCCCCCCACAAAACAAACAAACAAACAAACAAACAAAGAGTTGTATGAGCCCCCAATAAAATGATTTTAAAGAAAGAAAGAAATATTTCACAATATATAATTGCAAATTGCTTTTGTGGTTAATCACTATACTATAATTACGTCCAATTTGTAACAATGAAAATACATCCTGCATATTAGATATTTATGTTACAATTCATAGTGGTAGCAGAATTACAGTTATGAAGCAACAACAAAAATCATTTTATGGTTTGGGTCACCACAACATGAAGAACTGAGTTAAAAGGTCACCAAATTAGGAAGGTTGAGAAACACTGCTTTAAGGTGTTCAATTGTGGCTAAGAGGTTTTCCTAACTTTGTCTCCTGCATGATCACAGATATATTTGCACATAGGGAAGGACATATGTAGAAATATCACTGGACAGACCTATGTAAACTCATTTTTAGCCTCTTTTTAGCCTGGAATCATTAAGGGAGCAGACTATGAGTTCTTTTCTCCATTGGATTTGAACCATTGCCTATTTATTTATTTATAACCATTGACTCTTTGCATCATGAGGATGCCTTTCCCTAATGAATAATATTTATTCACCATTTTGTATCTTCATTGCAAAAATGTTGATTCATATCCTTGGCTAATTTTTTATTGGGGCTATTTTACTTTTCATTATTGAGTAAGAATCTCTATGTGTGCTGGATACTAGTCCCCCTTTCCCTGCTTGCAAACATCATCTCTATTCTTTGAGTTACCTCTCCACTTTCATGGTGGTTTTTCTTGTAGCGCAGAACTATCATTTTGATGAAATGTAGTTTATTTTTATTCTGATGCTTATAGGTTTAGTGCTGTATCTAGGAAGGTTTTGTTTTAACCAAAGGCATAGCCACGTGCTCCTCTGTTTTATTTGAAGTATTTTATTGTTTTAGTGCTTATATTTAGGTCTTTGATAAATATTTGACAATAGTGTCTTTATGATTTATTAAAGCTGCTAAAGTATTCATTAGATAAAACTAAACAAGCTTCTTTCCTGCCAACTCTTCAGAGCCTTAATGAACCTAATGACACTTTAAATGAGGATATAGTATTCATTGATTCCTAAACACAAGATCACAGAAACCTGTTTGACTGAAATACCTAGAAGCATTGACAAATCTAAGACAACTGTGAAACCGGTTGAGCAAATAAAGATGATAAGCCTGAGAGTAAGTCTTTGAAAGTTCTCCTAAGTATTTTACACCAACCACACAAAGCCCCAAAGCTGGCATGACTAGTAAGAGGAGTGTTAGTGCTGTTTTATGCAACCTAAATTAGCACCATGCAATTATTTTTTTCGTTTTTCATCTCACGCTTGTAGGAAAATGTTTAGGATTTCCTTCCATTGTGCACTAGAGCAGGTGTGCACCTGCTCATGAGAGCCAACTGTTACAAGGTAAGGAATTTTGTGAGCGGATGGAGAAACACAGCCATTATTAAAGTTAGATTGCAATTAGTACTGAAGGTGACAGAAATCTCAACTCCCAAAATAGAGGACAATATGTTTATTGGGAGAGAGAACATTTTCTTCCTCTTTTTAACCTCTATATATTTAGTTCCTAATGGGGTTTCATGGTTCACCTCCTGGTTTGCCCTAGAAGCCATGATTTAGAATCTAATCGAAATATTTGCAAAGAAAAAACCCCACACTGGCAATCTTTATTTACGCTTCAAAATTTGATCTGTTTAAAGGTGAAATTCAAATGCTTTCAATGTCTATGTCTCAACCTTGCTCCATCACCCACTGTGCAGTGTCCTGCGGGTCCTGTGACCTAAGTCCCCACAATTAAAATCACTGCTCAGGACAGCAGATGGATTTCTGAGTGACCGAATCCCTTGGGACATTTGGCCTTACTCAAACTTCCCTCTGATTAACGTCAGCATGTTTTTGCCTTCAAAGTAACTTATTTCTTTCTGTGTTATTAGAGGCATGACGCTGATAATTAAGTAAACACCCATGAAGATCGTGCAAGTATACCATTTAATCGCAGACGTTATTTGTGCCTGTGAGTTTAAATGTCCAGACAAACGTACATGAAAAAGATAAACGGAGATATTAGCGAACACTCGGTCCACACAATGTCAGGATGATTGAGTATAGTGTAGACTTAAACCTCATGAGAATTAAAGAGCAGAAGACAACAGGTACTTCAGAAAACAATGGTTTGGAATGTAAGCTAATGTTTACATGATACTGGTATGACTGACTCTTTCTTTCCTCCTCTCTTTAGTCATAGTCACCCCCAAAGGAAAACCGTCCAAATTCTCTTCAGTTGGTGAAAGCAATACACGCGCAATTGAGGTGATGGATGCACAACATAACACGGGCAGCCACGGGGCGCAGCTTTCTATGTGAAACAATGCTTTTTACTTTATGAATCCATTTATATGGTATTCTGGAGAGCCCCAAATCACAAGGCAGGTGTGAATCGGTTGATTGCAAAGGGACAGCAAAGGTGTTTTGGGTGGTGGTGGTGGTAATGAACTCCTCAATTCTGATAGTAATATGCAACTCTGTGCGTGTCATCACTTACATAACTGTACACTTAAAAAGTTTACTTTTTTGGGGGCGGGTGGGCATCATTGCTCTCCGGTGGTGGGAGTAGGAGGCCCAGCCCCACTGCTGGAATTGAACCTCCGTCCCAGTGGGCCGCAGTCCCGCGCACAACCACTACGCCACTGGGGCTCAGCTCTAAAAAGCTTACTTTTACTGTTTGCAAATTTTAGTTCAAAAATGATCCGGAGAACAGTTATTTACAAAAGGCTAAAACTCTAGGATAGTTCAGTAAAACTGTCCCTCTCTTAACTCAGTCTATGAAAATCGAATATAAATACAAAGGAATACTTTGCGTTACCTTACAATTTAGGTGAAAAAATATGTTAAGCAAAAAAAAAAAAAAAAAACCGACATGATTTATGTGGTTCTGAGAATAAAATTATGGATTAATGTATTATGCTTAGTTGTATGTACAATGAAATCATCTTATTTTCATAGTTTTTAGGTTCATTTCAAGCTAAAGTCCAAATCACAGTTTTCCTTTCAACAGATTAAAGCTTGTATACACCTGCTGTGGAAGAGGCCCTGGTGACTTTAAAGCCAAAGCATACATGAAATGCTGCCTTCATCTTCTATACGGTCCTTTCCCTGCCCTGCACCTGGCATTCTGTCGACTCGCTCATCGTTGCAGTCTAAGACGTGTAAGAAATGACAGTGCTGTCTCCTAGCTTCAAAGGTTAAGTTTGTAGCACTCGGGAAACATCCAATCTTGGAGCATCCAGGAAGGTTTCTAAGCAAAGTGGCTGATTACCAAGTAGAAACCCAAGATTAGCAGAAGCTTTCCCCCAACCAAACCCACAGTCCTGGAGTTGATTCTAGCTCAGAGTGACCCGGTAAGATGGAGCAGAACTGTCCCAAAGGGTTTCTGAGACTGGAAATCTTTCTAGAAGCAGAAAACTTTGTCATTCTCCTCTCAAGCAGCTGGTGAGTTTGAACTCCTGTCTCTGTGGGGCCAGAAGGTAGAAGACAAAAAGATTAAGTAATGCACATCAGTGTTCATTGTAGCCCTATGTACAGGAGTCAAAAGGTGAAGACAGATTAAATGTTAATGAAGAGGTGAGTGAATAGAGTAAATGTGACAAACATAAAATTAAATATTAGAAAAAACAAAGATGTCCTGAAACATGCCACAGGAGCCCTGGTGTGTAGTGATTACAGTTGGGCTTTTTTTTTTCTTTTGGCGTCACTGCCCTGGTGGGAGTAGGAAGCCCAGCTTTACTCCTGGAGAGCTGCTGCTGGATTTGAACCACCAACCCTGTGGGCCGCAGTCCTGCACACAACCACTGCGCCATCAGGGCTCAGCCTACAGTTGAACTTTTATCCGTAGTTTGAAACCACCAGCAACTTTGCAGGAGAAAGAGGGGGCTTTCTACCACCTGCAAAGACTTACTGTCTCTGCCAGGCTGGATCCAATCCCAAATATGTAAAATAACCCCTCCACTCCCACCCCCTTCCTCCAAAAGAATGCACTTAAGAGGACAGCACTGAAGCTACAGTTTGGGGAGGGGGGTATTCCTGATCAGAGCACACAGGAACAAATGAAGAGAGAAGGAGAGAGAGTGGAACACACCCTGGTGCACAAGTCCAGAGGATGATATTCCTGCTCAGAGCAGACAAAGCACAGGAATGACCATGGGGCTCTTCCCCCAATGAGGACTTAGCGTCCCTCACTTAACCACAGCGCTACAGGGGTCAACACTAGAGACACGGTGTGGGAATTGTGCTGACTCCATCATGTTGCAGCAAAACAACAGAGCATCGAGGGGCAAAGCAATGAAGGGGCAGAGGAATACCAAAAATAGACTTTGGTGACAGTCAGACTCGACTGGAAACACTCCTAAAGGTAAAAAAGCAGACCTGGAACTATTTATAGGCTTTTCCTTTTTTGTCATTGACTTTCTTTTTTGTTGTTTTTTGCTTGCTTGTTTTCGTGTTGTTAGTTTTGTCTTTTTTGCTGTTGTTTTGTTTGGCTTTGCCTTGCTTTTGCACTTATTAATGTGTCTGCAGGTCTCTCTAGGTAAGATAGGGGAGATAAAGAATTTAGAGAAGAAAACAACAGAAAATACAGAGGTAAGGAAAAAATGATAAATTCCACCATGTGATATTGGAAGGAGGGGAAAGTTTGGACAGAAGTGGTATGTTGCTCACAGACAAGATAAGAAACTGCAAGAGATCTATACAAACAAGATAGTGTGAGCTGAGCCCCGGTGGCGCAGTGGTTGTGTGCGGGACTGCGGCCCACTGGGTTGGAGGTTCAAATCCAGCAGCAAGGCTGGGCCTCCCATTCCCACCAACAGAGGGCAGTGATGCCAAAAAAAAAAAAAAAGATAGTAAATAATCCATAAAAGTCAAATGAAAGGGGAGGGAGGGGGAAAAGTGAGGAGCAGCTATCAAGGGCTCAAGTAGAAAGAAAATACTTTGAAAATGATGATGGCAACCTATGTACAAATGTGCTTGACAGAATGGTTCATTAAAAGGCTAGAAATACGAATACATCTTTTAAAAAATCATTTTATTGGGGGCTCATACATTGCTTATTACAAACGTACCTACATATATTATGCCAAACACCTTCGCACCTTCACTGCCACCATCATTCTCAAAACATTTGCTTTCCTACTTGAGCCCTCGACATCAGCTTTTCCCTTCCCTCCCTTCCTCATGAAACCTTTGTAAATTACTATTATTTTGTCATACCTTACACTGTCTGACATCTCCCTTCACCCAGACACAGACGATTTTATTTCACTTTGTTTCTTTATCTTAAATTTACACTGAACGCATCAAACAACCAACTCTTGTTCTTTTCACATCTCCCTTAGCTTTTCCTTCCCCAAAACTTTCCAGTTATTTTCTTTCTAATTATGCCTAGGGAAAAGCTATTGACATATGTTGGAAGAGTCTGTTTAACATGTTGTTCAGAAGCCAAGCAGACGTGGGCAGTTCTAAGGCTTGGTACCTGGAAACTTTTATGTTTTGTTGTACCTTCGGCTCCCTTCGTTGTTTATGAATCCTGAACTGAACAGTTTCTCCTGGATCTCTGGGAGACCGCCCCACCCAAACAGAGTTCTTCATTTCCATTGTCTAATTCTCCTCCATCTCAGGACGCAGAGTTCTTCAACTGCCCTCACTCACTCGTCTAATCCACACCACCCCCTCTACCCTGAGGCTCCAGGCAAAACGTCAGAATCTGCTTGGAGGAGGACGCTGCATCCCTCATCTCCTTTGGCTCCTTCCACAGGTATTTATCTATTGTCTGTGAGTTTCTTGCTTTTTAATTTTAAAAGTTATTATTAATCAGGAATGGAGACATATATCGTACCATTCCATTTTTCAATCATGTCCAGAAAAATTGTACATTTGCTACCACAGTTTCCAAACATTCCTTTTCTATGTGAACTCCTGGACGTCGTCTCCCTTTCACCCCCCCTGCAAGCCCCTCCCTCGGAATCCCTGATTTCATTCGCTGTCTCCGTAAGTTCAACAAGCTTCCCCGCACATCTGGTCCATCACCGCGTGATTTTTATTTTATTACCAACCAATGCCGCTCACTTGTCTGCTTTTCTCTAGCTCCACTTTTGTCTTTCCATCCCTGGCCTGAGCAAACATCTTCTCTGCAGACCTAGAATTCTGGGAGAATCCCTTTCTCTGTTTCTAGGTCTTCTTTCTTGCTCCTGTAATCCACCCTTTACAGGGACTAGAGCACTCACAATTTAGTCTGAAGAAGCTCTTGTCTGCGGCCATACCACCCTGAACGCGCCCCATCTCGTCTGAAGAAGTTCTTGTCCTGCTCAAAGTCCTTCAAAGACAGCTGCTGCGTTTAAAGTCAGATCAAAATTCTGCACTGTATCCTAGAGAGGTCCTCCATACACCCATTCCATGCCATTTAGCCTTGCTCCCTGTGCTTGTGCCCTTGGCCTTGTTTCTGTTCCTGGAAAAGGCCAGTCCCTTTCCCTTCCTCACTCCTGCCGTTCTCACCTTGTAGGTCACAGCTCAAGTGTCATCTTGCCAGAGAGGCTCCTCCAGACTTTCTGCCCACAGGTAATATCCCTCCGGCAAGATTTTTCTTATCAGTCTGCTTAGGACCTAAGCCTTAGGGGTTTTACAGCAATGATGTCAACACGTGATTAACTGGCTTGCTTATGCATTTCCTTATCACTTCATTTGATCGTTCGCTTTCTTGTGTGCTATAATAATGACCTTATTTACCTTAGATACCAGCGATTGGCATGTGATAGTCCAGGCACTATCTGCTGTCTTCACCACTCTTGCTTGCCACATCATTATCTTCAGTGATGCTCTCTTGAAGGGGAGGACAGAGCAGGGACAGGTTATCAGCACTAACTGTTCTTGGATTGGAGGCTAGAGTCCAGGGGGGTCCAGACTCCATCTGCTTGTCCAGGGAATATGCACGACTGAGGTTGACTTTGGTGGTAGTCTTAAGACAAAATCAAATCCCCATAGGACCAACTACACCAGCACCAGTGAAGGCCAAACAAGAAATCAGCAAAGTTAAACAAAACACACAAGCCAAAAAAGTTAAAGCAAGAAAACAGAAACCCATACAAACAAACAGAGTCAAACAAAACAAACAAACCAAAAAAACCTTCAGGCAAGAGAACAGAAACCCATACAAACCAAAAAGGTACAAGCTTGTCATTGTTCCCCCCAGGGTGTGAAGTGACTGCATTGATGACATGCATTTTCCCACTGATACTCTGGACATTGTTGGTGTCCGAGGTCTATGCAAGCACAGATCCACCTTGGGCCACAACCCATGAGTTGCTGCCCTGTAAGGCTTGATCTCCCATTCTGTTGAGCTCTGTGTACCCGAAGCATGGGGTTGGATGCTAGGGCAAGCTTTCTAGATCAGGTCTTTCATGTCCAGTTCCCCATCCAACAGATAAAGAAACCAAGAGGTTTCTGAAAGTACCAAATAGATAGTGACTTTGGGTCTCTTTCCACCACCGAGCCAGGAGTCTCCAGCAAGGTCCAATGATCACAGCCTCCACAATCTAGGAGTAACTTGGTATGGGAGTAGAAAACCTGATCTTACTTCTGCTGGTTTTCAACTGTGACCTTGAGGTTAGCAGCCAAACACATCACTTGGAAGCCACCAGGGTTCCTGTGTCTTTAAGAAGAGGAGAGATATTTTCATTTTAGAAAGCTCTCTCTGACTGCCATCTGGTGAAGATCAGGACTGGAGTCAGAGAGCTCTGTGGGAAGGAGACATGAAGTGTGGAGGAAGGCAGGACAAGGAGATATGAGGTTTATTGCTTCATTGATATTAAAAAAGATAAATTTATAGAGAACAAAGTTTATTTGTGGTTAGAAAAAGGGTTGAAGGCAAGGCTAACCATGATGGGAAATGCCATTAAGGGTAGAGTTATACAGTCAATTATTGTAATTGTTCTTAAGTTATACACCATTAAGAAGCTGAACTGACAAGATTGTGATAGATATATTCACAGCAATGAAAAATAGTAGCTTCTGAGGTCATTTATGTACAATTAAGCACCTTTGGGATTTGATCCTTGGTTTGGAACTTTAAGGCCATGATTTTATGGGGCATCCCGGTTCATTGGCTTAATAATGTGGTTAGTGCTTCTGTTGTAGTTCCTAATTCATTGCGCAGTACCTACAGTCTTAAAAGCTTGCAAGTGACCATCCGTGTCATACTAATTGGTCTCTTTTCACAACTAGTGAGTAGAGGAAGAAGGAGGAATAAGAGGAGGGTATAAAATATGTGAGTAGTTACCTCTGGGTACCACTGCTTCCTTTGTCACGGGGCCAGAAGACCTGGAGAGTTTCTTGCTAGCATATACTGAAAAATTTGAGCAAAGATTCCAAAGCAGGGCAAAAGGGGGGGAAATACAGAACAGAATTCAAGACATGATAGTCTCTTGATTTTCTGAAACCACAGGAGAGGATGGGCCCCTGAAACTACTCCTCAGAGATAATCTTTAAAGCCTAAAACAGAAATATACCCCCAATCTCCTTAAAACCAAGTAATAACTAAGAAAACAGGCAAACAAAACCCACTGCTGTTGTGTAAATTCTGACTCACAGTAATCCCGTAGGATCAAGCACCATTTTTTCATGGGCTTCCGGAGGCTACTGTATAATGTTTACAGAAGCAAACTGTCCTCTCTTTCTCCCAGAGAGCACCTGGTAGGTTGGAACCACAGACCTTTCAGTTAGCAGCCTAATGTTTAATCCACTGTGTCACCAGGACTCTGAACAATAGTTGAAGTTAACTAGTAAAGAAAGGTTGACCAATTTCCCACAGTGACCAGCTTTTGTTAATTTTTGTTAACACTGTGAGTTTCTTATTTGGGGGTGGGGGGGCATCACTGCCCTCTGGTGGGAGTAGGAGGCCCAGCTTTGCTCCTGCACAGCTGCTGCTGGTTTTAAACCGCCAGCCCAGTGGGCTGCAGTCCCGCACACAACCACTACGCCACTGGGGCTCAGCCCCATTGTGAGTTATGGATTTAAAAATCAAAGATAGCCTTGCACATTATTATACTCTTTTAGGAACTTGGGCTCAAGTGGACAATAGCAACGATGGAGATGAGACAGGCAGTGAGTTCATGTTAACAAGGGAGAAATGACACAGGAAAAAGACGAGAAACGTTGCACAACTCATTTCAATGAATCTAGTCAAGACCACCAAGTTCACAATGAGAAATGGTTGAATTGTCAGATAGCGCGCTGTGTTTGTTCTCAGCAATAAGAAAATAAATAAAATATAATAAAAATCAAAATGCAATGCCAAGAAACTGTCTCTCTCACACACAAGTACCCCACGGAGCAGTTTTGTCCCACATACATGAGATTGCCATGATTTGGGCAACTGGGTTTTCTTTCGTTTGTTTTCCACTCTACGACAACTCCCTCTAGCCCTTTGGGAGGTCTTCGTGTTGCAACTTCTCTGAAAGAAGCCTGAAAGGGGTCTTCTTCATCAAGAAGTCATTTCCATGAAAATAATAATCTATCACTTATCAAAGATTCCTCGGGAAGAGTAGGCAGGGGAGAGAAGAGCAAGAAATGGGGAGCTGATATCAGGGGCTCAAGTGGAAAGAGAATGCTTTGAAAATGATGATGGAGGCATCTGTGCAAATGTGCTTGACACACTGGATGTGATGCGGATTGTGATAAGAGCTGTAAGAGCCTCCAAGAAAAGTATGGGGTCGGGGGAAAACATCTCCAGGAAACCCCATCAGAAGTGTTAGTAGCTTGGAGAAAAAGAAGTGTCAGTGGCTATTCTGAATTGCAATCCCCGGTTTAATTGGACACATTCCATATATGGATTGACAGGTTGGCAGGGTTTTCAGTTCAATATTTCTGCCTGCCAAGGGAAAGAAAGTTATGACTGGTTGCTTGCTCATTCTATTCCTGGAAAAAGGGGGAGGAGAAGGCGGGGACAGAGGGGTGGGGGGAGGCCAAGAAGCAGGGGAATCTCAAACACTGCTTGCTGTCTTAGTGTTAGAGGGAAAGGGCTAGTGTTCATTTACACAATCCAATTTATACTTGCATAATCTACTGAAGGAAACTGCAGAGTGACATTTGCACCTAATCCTTCTATGGCCCGTGACTAAGTCTGCAAACAGCAGAGGGAAAGCATATAGCTGCCTAGCACATGGGGAAAATGAAAGTTCTGTGATAGGTAAGGGGCACTTGCAAGAACACATGATGTGTGTGTGTGTGTGTGTGTGTGTTTAAAGTATTTCTTGCCTCTGCTTTTCCCAAATGGAAACACAATAAATTGGTGTTTATTGGTGACAGCTGGGATAAGGGAACCACAGCCAAGTGCACTCGGGGCAATGACGGCTGATGAGAGGGGCCAGGAAGGTGAGTTAGGGAAGACAGGACCCCAGGACTATCCGATAGAACGGGGCTGTGCTGATTTTTCCACCAGTGAGTTGATCGTCTTGTCCACTGGAGTCCTGTCACATCATCTGTGTGATATTTCCTTGTTCCTTATTGAAATGTGGAGGGAGGAGCTCTGACCTGTGCTCAACTGTTGTGGTAAGTGAAGACCAGCTGGGAAGGGAGCCCGCCGTGGCTCGCCACACCAGTGCCATTGCATTCCACCTTTGGCCATTTCAAGCCTGGATGTCTACTGTCTTCTTTGTGCCGGGCATGGGAGTGTTTCTGAAATTAATAATTGAGCCTTCCATAAAAGGGTCACGCACTATGGAAATGCAAAGAAAATAGCGGCAACAAATCTCCTCGAATCCACCCCGTCCTAAGGGGTGGACAACAGAAAAGTGGGTGAGAAATGAAAAAATAATAATGTATAAGTTATCAAGGGTTCATGAGGAAGGGAGGGAAAAAATGAGGAGCTGATACCAAGGGACCAAGTAGAAAGCAAATGTTTTGAAAATGATAATGGCAACAACATCCATTAACACAATGGATGGGCGTATGGATTGTGATGAGTTGCAGGAGCCCCCAGTAAAATGACTTAAAACAATTTCCTCAAAACCTGCCACCAACATAACTCATGCTCACAGATCATGAACATAATGTGTCCAACAACTCTTTCACCAACCACAGAAGCTGAGGGCACAGACAGAAAGTTAAAAAACAAAACAAAACAATGTTTCGTTATAAGAGTGGGATAATTCCAGCTAGAACAGAGGATGTATACTGGGAGAGGTAGGAACCGGAAACATGGGAAATCTGGGACAGATGATCCCTTCGTATCAGTGGTAAGAGTGGTGATACAGGGAGAGTGGAGGGGTGAGGGGGTAGAAAGGAGGAACCAATTATAAAGATCTACACATAACCTCATTCCCGGGGTATGGACAAGAGGGAAGTGGATGAAGGGAAACATTGGACAGTATGAGATATGAAAAAATAATAACAATAATTTATAAATTATCAAAGGTTCCTGAGGGGTTCCTGGGATGGGGAGGGAGGGGAGAAACGAGGAGCTATTACCAAAGGTTTGAGTAGAAAGAAAATGTTTTGAGAATGATGATGGCAACAGATGTACAAATGTGTTTTGCCTACAATGGAGGGATGGGTGGACTGTGATAAGAGTCGTATGAGCCTCCAGTAAAATGATTTCCACAAATGGGATTATTAGGAGGTGAGAATGGGAAGCTAGGCCTGAGCTCCGGTGGTATAGTGGTTGAGTGCGCGACTGCAGCCCACAGGGTTGGTGGTTCATATCCAGCAGCAGCTCTCCATGAGCAAGGCTCGGCCTCCTACTCCCACCAGGAGGTAGTGATGCCCACAAAAAAAAAAGAAAGAAAGAAAAGGGAGACTAGTCATTTGGGCTCCTGCTGACGTAGTCTTGAGAAACTAATAATAACGAGTATGAGAGAGAAGAAAATGTTCTAAAATGGATTGTGGTCATGATTGTGCAACTCATTTGAATATGCTTAAATCATTGACTTATGTGTAAGTGAATTTTATGTCAAAAAGTCTGTTTTCAAAAGAATGAGATTCTTCTTTGCGCATTATTGTTGGTTTAATGTATTTTTTTGCTATTAAAAATCATTCTATTTATACAGTCTCATATTGGTGGAGTCTTAGGTTACTTTTTGCTGTCTATCCAAATATTATAATATTGTAAATAAAATTTTGGTACCATTCCTTTTATAACATTCTGGGATACACAGATAAAGGCATTATGGATGAATTTTTGGATACATATATATCTATGTGTATGCAAGTATACATATCAGAAGGGATATGTATACCTATATGTGTGTGTGGTATATATATGTATATATATCTCAAAAGGTTGTGGGAAAGCTAAATTATCTTTCAATTGCTTTTGCTTTGTGTGTGTGTGCGTGTGTGTGTGCGTGTGTGTGTGTGTGTGTACTTTATAAATGCTTCCTCAATCCACTATCATGATCCTAATTCTACCTTACAAATCCAGCTGGACTGGAGGAGGTACACTAATACAGATAGGAACAGGAAACATGGAGAATCCAAGACAGAAGAACCCCAAAAACCAGTGGTGAGAAAGGAGATATTGGGAAGGTGAGGGAAGGTGGGGTAGAAAGGGAGAACAGATTGCAGGGATCTACATATAGCCTCCTCCCTGGGGGACACCCAGCGAAGAAGTGGGTGAAGGGAGACGTTGGATGATGTAAGATATGACAAAATAATAATATTTATAAGTTATCAGGGGCTCAAGGGGA
>PVJH01013948.1:0-57625 GCA_004026705.1 Nesogale talazaci
AGTGATAGAATAGTGACAATGGAAGCAATGTGAAGAGCATTCATAGGTCTCAGGTAAAAACCACCCAGGAGTGTGGCAAACTGGGAAGCTCAAAAGAGTAGTTGTGTTTGTTTGAGCTTTCCAAGACACAGGGAGATGGGCTTAAAGATTGTCTTAGTGACCCAAGGCTGCTATAATACAGAAGTGCTACAAGTGGAGGACTTTCACAAACAAACGTATTCTCTCACAGTTTCAGAGATTAGAAGACAAATTCAGGAAAACATTTCTATCTTAGTCGTCTCTGGTCCTTGTACTCCTTTAACATCTTTGTGTCCAGTATCTCTAAGGCAGGGGAGCTCACACTATTTCCAGCATGTGAGGTACTTATAAAGTGATCAAGTCAAAATGATCTACCAACTAAAAAATGAAAAAAATATTACATCTATTCATAAATGCATCGAGAATTATTTATATGTACAGTGTGTGTTTATGTACCTTGCATAACCGCATGAGTCCATACTACACAACACAACACAATGAACTGTGTACAATTTTTGTCATTACCTGAGTAGACTCTGATGACTTGCACTGACTGGAATCAGCCAGGGATATATAGTCCGGAGAGTAGCTGTTGACAGTCAGCTTCAAGCACACTTCCAGATGATCATCATTCATGGTGGAAGGGTACTTGGACTTGATGATCTTTATGTGGGAAAAGGCTGACTCACATCAATAAGTAGAGCCGAATCATGCAGTCAAGGAAGTAGCACATTTTCTCATACATGGGTACTTTCCCTCTGTAAGTTCCAGAACTGTTCATGACCCCTGGATTTCAGCTGCATGTCAGTTTGTCTTGTCAAAATTTCATTTTACAGTCCAGAAGAGTTCGGGTGAAATGTGTTGCAATTTTTGATGCAAGTGAATCAAACTCAGCATCTTCAGAAAAGGATAGTGCATGAATGTAGTGACTAAATAGGGCAAAGACAAGTCTTGAAAGCATTTGACTTAGCTTTGTCAATATTGCTGCACTTAGCACAGTTGTTTGTTGCTGTGCATTTGACAGCTAAGATTGTCTCTGATTGGCTGCTCTGTAAATCAATTGTGATGGGACTGATGATAGGCTTACATCTATTTTTTTAATGCCATGCGATCTACCCACACTACTTTTGCAATTGACTAGTAGATCTCAATCGACGTATTGAGCACTCCTGCTCTAAGAGGTGGCCATGTGGGTTGCCATCAACTTTTTCCTGGACCTGGGAAGTTCTCTGGACATGAAAGATGAATTCAAAAAACAAATTCCATTTCAGGAATTTTATATTGGTAGTAGTCTTGACTTGCTTTTTTCTTCTTTTAGCTCTTATTAGATAAAAAGGGATTGAAGTCACACCAGCAGGGCATGCCTCGTACATCGTATTGGGGTTGTGACCTGAGTAAGGTTGTTACAATCCATCCTAACACTTGTCATCAATATTGACTGATCATATCGTTATGTAACTGTCAATCCACTGAGAATAATGGTCCAATCTTGTTTCAACCCATGACATATAAGAAGGAAATATATTGGAGAAGATATATCAATTACGAATGGAGCAAGAGAAAAGGCAAGAGAAGTCTTCAAGCAACCATGCATATTTGATACCTATTTTGTTAGTCTGGGTAGACTAGAGAAACAAATCCGTGGGGACGCAAATGTGTATGTGAAATATCTTTATATACAAGAGGTACTGAATATTGAGAAAACATCCCAGCCCAGTCTAGATCAATGCCATCGACAAGTCTCATATTATCCATATGTCCAATACAAATTCCTCTTCACACTCATGCAACACATGCAATGATTCTGAATGCAGGAAGATCACAAGTCAGTAGCTGGAAAATCTTGTTGATCCAGTGACAGTGGAATTATCTCAGTGCTGGTAGGGGTCTTCAGGCAGCTTCTTCAGCTCCAGGGCTCTAGCACAGCTTCATGTGTCTTGTTTGCATGGATATCTTCCAGGGAATGAGTCAGTATTCCACCTCCTGCGAGGTATTTATCACTGTGGCTCCTCCAAAGTAGGTCATCAAACGGCAACCTCATTGACAGACTAGACTCCACCTCTCCACAATTTGACACCAAATTCTGTAACTACAACACCTGTGAAAGAATAGCAGGCAGCAAGACGATAGTATGGAAATAGCTCATACTTTAGCATAGAGTTAATAAACAAACCTTTGATTTGATTTATGGTCTTTTTTTTCTTCAAAATCATGCATTTGAGGAGTTCTACAGTGGACTTGCATAGTTTTATTCAATCTTTTACTAAAAGCAACCCAGGAAATTCATGAGCCTGTCAAAGTGTGGTGGTGGATTTAGAGAGCATCAGCTAGGGTAGTTAGCTTTGCTGTCTTCATTTGGACATCTAATTCATTTTCACGGTCACCAAGATAATAAATGTGAATGCTATTTCAGAAAAGTATTAGAGTGTTTCAAACAGTGACTCACTATGGTGACAAACAGCAAGACATAAGTGATTCTTACCATCATGTCCTTCTAAAACTGTGAGTTTGAATGCGGGGTGTGTGTGTGTGTGTGTGTGTGTGTGTTAACTCTTAAAGAAAATTTTTGTCAAATCATTGGTCCTAAAGGAGACTCAGAGTTGAGATCACTTAAACAAATATCATAGTACTTTGAAGGTGCACAAATGTTGATCACACAATATCTGAAATCTCACAAGGAAAATGCAAGTAGGATGTTATGCTGTTGCTACGTCCCATTGAGTCAACTTCCTCTATTAGCAACGCTATCAAATCAAGTGAAACTGCTTCATGGACTTTCCCAAGCTATAATTGCAGACACTCAGGTTTTTATCCCGGTGTGGAGATTCAGTGAAATTTGATAGAACATTTTGATGTTTTTCTATAATGCTTTACATCTTTCATTCGTATCTCAGCTTTTCTCCTTGCTATTTGGGACCTCAAAGGCGTTAATTTCCCTCTTCTCAATTTGACTCAGCTACCAAAGGAAAACATCATATCTCAAAAATTGATGTGAGTGTTTGGGTAGGTTGTGTGTGTGTGTGTGTGTGTGTGTGTTTAAGTCAATAAAGCAGGTTTTATTGCTTGGATTTGAACCGCCAAACCATTAGGCCGCAGTCCTGCACACAACCACTACGCCACCAGTGCTCAGCCCCAATGGTAATGCTTTTCATTGTTTGGTGCAGGATGGTACCACATGTGATTGAAAATTTACTTTGTCTCTCATTTCAATGCACTAATAAACCGTTTAGACCCCCATTGCCCATACATCATTCTGACTTCCAGTGATCCTATATAGGAGTTCCAAGAGTATAATAAGTCTTTATCAAAACAGATGATTTTATCTTTCTCCTTCAAAGCATGTTGTGGTTTTGCAACATTTGCCTTGTGATAAGGAATTCCATGATTACTATCACGGTTTTAAGTAGATGTTAACAAAACCACCTTACACAGGGGAAATGAGCAGCATAAACTGGAAATGGCTCAACTAGGAGTACCGGGTAGACTGAGAATTGAAATCCAGTATTGCGCTATTGCATAGTCAGTGTACTTTTATATTGCATTGGCTGCATTTCCATTTTTTAACCAACAAGTGCTAAGGTTGTTAGAGGAAATTAAGCATGCAATGTGGATCCATACGTACTGTGCAACTTTGGGGCTCTCGCTCAATGTTTGATCATCTTTTCAGAGGTCAGTGGAAGAATGGAGTGGTCCAAGGACCTACTACACATATTATTAGTATAACATTTTTTAATTATTAAATTATCTAAAAATATGTCCTTGGCCAGACCGGTACAATAATATTGCAATGTCAAAATAATCATGAATGTGGCAACATGTATACAAAGATGCTTAATATGAACGATGTGCTGATGGTTGTAAGAGCCCCCGATAAAATCTATATTAATAATAATCATGTAATATACAAAATATACATTCAGTAAATATTCATTATTGGTGCTAAAAATGATATATTAGAAACTGGAATTTAAATTAGGCACAACTAGATAAGATCTAGGAAAAAAGTAACAAATACCTAGAGGAAATAAGGGTAGAAGACTGGGAGTATTTATTGACAAAGACACAAAACATTCTATTTCTATAATAAGACTTTCAAACACATATTTGGGATTGCATTGATATATCAAAAATATTCTTGACAAAACTGCCCTTAATTCACCCTGCGTTGTCTTTATCAACAATTTCTCACTTTGTTTCAATAAAGTGTAAAATAAATAAATTAGCAAACATATCTTAAATATATATTTAATGAAGAACAAACTGCCTTTTCATGGAAACATTTTTCTGTCTTTATTTTGGGCAAGAGCAGTCACCATATGTCACTTTTAGAAATTTTAGAAATTACCCTATTACTATAAACTGAATTGATAAGTTCTGAATTTCGCGTGTGGGGAGTGCTGCTTGGGGAGAAGTTTACTCTGTGGAGAGCTACCATGTGCATTCTGGATGAAACGAATAGTCTCTAATTTGTATCACTTCTTCAATGAGTTATTCTGTTATAAAGAAAGTAAGCACTTCTTAAGTTCATCACTGGAACTTTGTTTCCCCTTACCATGATTCAAACACTCTGCTATGAATATACTAGTTGCTGTAACTATGCTGTAAAACCAAACGTTTAAAAAAATAAATTTTGAAGGCTATTGTGTTCCATTTGGTGCTTAATAAATTTCTCTATATATATGCATGTTCACATCTTATCTCTAAAATGCCTTTTCTTCACAGTCTTTCCTTTTATTAAGAAAATCTATTTGAATGCATTGATGGCATTCTTCATCAAACAGTTAGGCTTTGTCATAGCCCAACTCTTAAGCTTCCTAAAACGAATCTTCACGTACAGCATGCTGAGATCAGATATTGCTAGAATTTTGCTAAACGGCAATTTATTTTCATATCAAAAAATTGCCTGAAATATGGTCTACTTTTGTGTTGTGGTATACAAAGTGATATTTTTGTATCTGTTTATAGAAATGTGACTGATTTTTTTTCCTCCAGAAGCTGCTGGTTTGAAGGCAGTGCTTCGTACACACTAAGAAAAATAGATTTCTCATGATTTTCTGCATCTGGGATTTAATCCTTGGAGTGTGGACTTCATCCAACTTTTCTCTTGTGTGATCTCAACAAGTGTTATCTCATGAAACTGGCTTCTGTTTGGAGTATCCCAGTTAGGTTCCTGTTTGATTCCTGTTTACACATCTTCTCTGGAGTATTGTAAAGTCTTGTCCTCCATTTCTCTTGATTGCTGATGATTTATGGGTGACTTCAATGGACTATTCAGCCAATTAAAATGTAACGCAATTCTGTACTTCACCTAAATGAAGCATAAGCCAGTTTGAATATGCCAGGATATATGATATTTGGCCATGAGTTATCAGAGCAAAAAAAAAAAAAAAAGGTAGGGGTGGGAATCCATTCTGGAGTAACCATGTCACTTCCCAGGCAGTCAAGTGACTATTGTAGTTTTGTGCCATCTATTCAATACAGACTCATAGCAAACTGATGTACGAGAGAACAAAATACTGCCTGGTTCATCAACATCCCCACAATCATTTGTTAGGTTTGAGTTCATATAACTAGGAGGTCATTTTACATTAGATTTTACATTACATGCTACAGTAGTAAGTAATTTCTGTGTTCTCTTATTGTCATCATATCTATTTTAATATGACATGATGGTTTGCATAGTGTACATGAACTCTGGAAACAGATCCATAGGATATAAATTTATAACTATCAATTTTGCTAAAGTGATGTCGATTTTGTATGTTTGGTTTTGGATTATTATCCCTGCCATTTAGTTTATACAGAATGGATATTTTTCAATAAATTTCTAATCTATTTTTTTCTGAGACCTAGAAATTGAAATTTGAGGAAACAATGAAAGGACCCTTTCTCTCTAACAATAAATCAAGCAAATGTATTAGCTTTCTATGACTGCTGTAGCACATTACCATACACTTAGTCACTTAAAATAGCACAAATAGGTTACAAGACATCATAAGTAGAGGACAGTTATGTCATGTGTTAGTGTGGGTAAACTAGAGGAACAAATTCATAGACACACATATGGATATAAGGGTACAGATTATATACAAGAGTAATGGGACATAGAGAAAGCATCCCAACCCAGTCGAGTTCAGAGTCCTAAGTCTGATATTAGCCCATATACCCAATATCATTCTATAAAATCTCTTTCCAACTCACAAAGTCACAGGTCAGTGGGTGCAGAGTCCCGGCCCCAGCAGGGGTCTCCCCATGGCTCCTCGTTTCCAGGGCTCAGGGTCCATCAACATTATCCAGTGGTGGTAGAAGCAACTCAGTGCTGGCAGGGTTCTCCATGTGGCTTCTCCAGCTTCAGAGGTCTGGTTCCATCAGTGTAAGGCCGTTTGGCTTCTCCTCTGGCTCCTTCAGCTCCTCAGATGCTGCCACCTTGTCTTGTCAGTAGTTTGTCATCTCTGAGAATCACTCCCAACCACTGGGGAGATAGTTTCTCACCTCCACACAGGAAATATGATATTTCCCAGAAGACTCAGGAGAAAGCCATGCCCACATGGAGGCCTCATTGGCTACTCAATGGCTATCTCCAGATTGATAGGCTAGATTCCACCTCTACATCTCAATCATGAAATTAACATAAGCACATGACCACCACATTGTCAGAAGTCTCATATAAGGCTCATATAAGTCTCATATAAGTCCCAAATAAGGCTTTTATTATATAGGTCAAAAGCAGTGCAGACCTGCATCACTTTCTGGAAGTGCTGGTGTAAAATATACCTTACCTTTTATTCAATGGAAGAAGCTCTCTGCTGGGCGTGGGCCCTGGCCCCTTCAGTGTCATGGTCAACAACAGCAAGTGAAGGTTTCCTTACATCTCCTCCTTTTCACCTCTTCCTCTCTGGCCACATCACTCTCTGATTCCCCATGGGCTTCTACATAACATTTTGAAGAATATTCGAGATCACTTTGGGAACATGTAGCCCATTTAGGGTAATTCCTTTGCCTCAATATTTTTCAAATATGTGAAAACCTTATGATCGTGAAAGATAATGTACTTCCAGATTCCAGAGGTTAGGACATGGTCATTTTTGTGTGACCATTAATTTGCCTCGTACATCAATTAGGAGTTTTACTTGGTTTCACACCACAACAAATATAGTTTTTATATAATTTCTAGAATAATAATAATAGTTATTATTATTATATCTATTTTCTTTTCATTAATAGAGACCCTAGCTCACTCATAGCATTCATCTGGTAATTTAAAAATATATATTTCTTGATGAAGCCCATCTACTTATCCTTCATATACTCAAACCAAGGAGACCTAGAGTGCTGGGTCTGAGGTGAGCATCTGCAGTACCTTAGGGAAGAGGCATGGAACCATTCCAACCTGGACCATAGTTAACCTTGTACTTAAAGTTTATGTGTGCATTTAGCAGAGTACCCAGTGATAGTTCTGTGCTTGACATATATGGGTTTGTTTCAAATTGGGAGAAGCTCTTAACAACAAAAGCTAATAACTTATTTTGTATTGCTATTGTCCGGGTCAGTCATATTTCCCAGGGTTTTCAGAAAGAGCAACTGTGTGCTTACAATGCACCTCATTGAGGAAAGAGCAATTCTTTTAAAAAGCCTATGAAATGCAGCATTGAGAGGGTTTCTCCTATATTCGGATCAATTGCAACCATAAAGTTATTTCCTTGTTACGAAAGGATATTTTCCAGTTTGCTTTCTTTGTTCTGAAGAAGAGTACTGTAACCTCCCTTAGAGCAGTGGTTCTCCACTTTCCTCATACTGTGACCCTTTCATACTGTTCATCGTGTAGTGGTGAAACCCCAACCACCATAAAGTTGTTTTTGTTGCTACTTCATAGCTGTAATTTTGCCACAGTGATGAATCAGGCATTCCCTATAAGAGGGACCCCATACCAATGGTGTCGCTATGCACAGGTGGAAATAGAGCTGTCAGAGCCTCTGTGGTGGGGGGCTTAAAGTGGCAGTGGAGCAAGAGGTTGAATATCGATGGGTCACACATCTCCAAGTCTCTATGGGGGAAAAGTTGTGAGACTCTGGCTTGCCAAACAAAGTGGCCCTCCTTGACCGAGCCTTCAGCATCTTAGAAAAAAGATCAAACAAAACATACATCCTTATACCTCTGATATGTGCCTGATGTCGACATGAATAAAAATAGCTAAAATGGAACAACAAGAACGGCATTGTTTAAATAATAAACTTGAAGAAAGACTGGCTGGTTTAGAGTGGTTTCCTGTAAGTAAATCACCTGAATATTTTGCTAAGATGGTGATTCTGATTCAGTAGGATGCAAATTAACATTTTTAAGAATCTTCAGATAAGATAGATGCTGTTCATTCTCAGATCACCTCAGCAGAGATTTAGAGTGATGCGTGTTGCGTCCATTACACGGCGACCCTTGGCCAGCCATTATGCAGGAAGATTTTGTAGACGCAGATCTCTAAATTTTGGTGTCACCCCAGTGTTACAAGAAAATGTGAACTTGAATGTTCAAAGTTTGCTTGTTTTTTGTTGTGCTTCTCCCACGGTTAACAGGATTCTGTACAAAATTGAGCTGACATTTTACCCATTTACGATGCCTTATGCAAGTTAGATGCCATCTATGTAATTTCTCCTCCCAAATCAGGATGAAGATATTTGTTCTAGGTTTCTCTCACAGAAGCTGCAAATGTCACTAAGGGATCACTTGTAAGAAAAACTCACTATGAAACAAGAGACATGTCATGGTCGCTGCCTCTGTATCTCTTTTCCACTTTCCATTCAATTCCCTCTTACCACTTGTACCTGATTTATTCTTAGCCCTTGCTCTCTCCATTTTCTTGATATTCTTCCCATCTGACCATTTGATGCATTATTCAAATGCCCCAACTCCTTTTATTGCTAATTATATATTAACCAGGTTCTGACTTCATTCTTCTCTGTATGGCATCCTGGTCCAGGCGTGACACTGACAGAAAGGATTCCTAGAGCTCAGAGGAAATTTTGGCAAATGACTGTTCTCTTTTAGGGCTGTTAGTCTTAATGGAATATTTGATAAGATGGTAATAACCCCTGAGATCCTTTTATAGAAAAACCCAGGGGCAAAAAATATGTATATTTTAACAGCTTCAATGACTTTTATTTATTCATTTAAGTTTGCAGTGAGGTCAATTTACGATGACAATTTCTTCAAACATGTCAAAAACGTGTGTTCCAAACTTTGTTCCTTTTTCCATTTCTACATGTTGAGGGGAGTAAGACACTCCTTTTTATATTTATGCTAAAGGCATTTGTTCGGCTACAGTATACAGCTCAGTTCCTCATCTCTCATGAAGTTGTGAAGCTGTTCTCATGATCCCAATGAGCAATTTGGTTCCTCAAACTAATATTCTCACCTCTGTGTCATACGTATGCCCTCCATTTTAATTCTCCACCTCCTCCCCACTGACTGCTTGTACCTTGATTCTACTGTTCTACAGTCAAGATGTGAATATTTTCCTTTAAAAATGCTTATTGATTTATCAACTTTATTTTATGTCGTATTTCATTTCAAATGGAAAGAGCAATGGATGACACTAGAGATGGTCAGAAAAAATAAGTGTTTGAGAATAATAAAGATAACAATGATCAACATTAATGTTTATTAAGCCCGCTGCTGTTCCAGATATGAGGAGAAATGCTTGCTATAAGAGTACTAACTTTATTCTCACGACAAATATCTAAGGTGGCAACAATTAACACTCTGATTTTGCTTATGTTGATGCTAATGTTTCTCAAGGTCATACAGAAATAAGTGGTTGAGCTGCCAATTCAAAGCAAACCAGTCTCATTTGGAAAGCTATGCCCTGCGTCATTTTCCTAAATTATCTTGGCAAAAAGTTTATCAATTTTGGATCTCGACATTAACACAGTCCAATCAGAAGAGCCATTTTCATCTGAGGTGCAGTGCCCTTTCCTATTAAAAGCTTCATTGTGAAGCCTTTATGAGAGCGGAATCTTTCCCATTTCCACTTAGGTAACATGTGTGAAGCTCACAGTAAACCTGTTTCATTACACCATCAACCTTAATTAATATGTTTATAATAATGGCTTGGAATTTACTTAACCAAAATAA
This sequence comes from Nesogale talazaci, assembly GCA_004026705.1. NCBI lineage: Eukaryota > Metazoa > Chordata > Mammalia > Afrosoricida > Tenrecidae > Nesogale > Nesogale talazaci. The sequence goes on from PVJH01013948.1 coordinate 10,144, forward strand.
TAACTTCATTTCACATAATGACTTGATGCACAGGCGGCATTGTGAGTTACAGCATTGCTGCTGCTATTTCCAGAACATTGACCATGTGGCTAATGGGAAATCACCTTTGAGCTCCTGCAACACCTGTTAATGTCTTGTTTCACCTCTGAAGCTCCATCACTTTATGTGAAGTTAGGCAGCCATGGTTAGTTAAATATGGATTGAGTGAATTATTAATTATTTTAATAGTATTGTTATGGTTGCTTTGTTATTTAAAAGTTTGCAATGCCATATTATGAGATTCACAGAACACTTCCTTCCTAGCCTTTATGAAGTGGCTTGAGAAGCAAAAGATTGGGATTGCTCCTGACATAGGCCTGCCCGACTTTTGTTGTGTTTAAAAAAGAGGTGTTCTATGTTTATTTTGATGAAACTCCTTTCTGGAAATTTTGAGTTATAGGAGGTAATGGGAAAAAGATCACTCCCCATAATTTATCCCTTACCTTTATTTTATAAACTCTGTCAAATGATGACGATTCTGATTCTTAAACAATCTGTAATAAGATTGAGAGGCTAGCTTTAAATATCTATCAGGAAATCACACTTATGGGGAAAGTTTGATCTTTTGATCAAATCCAAGTGTCATTATGAATACTTAGATAATTATGAATAACTAGGGGCAAATTGATTATTTTTCATTGAGGTGAACCAGGGTAGCCTGGTCAACTGACTTTATAGGTATGGCAACTGATAAACAGTTTCCAACTTTTTCACTAAAATCCAATTTTTTCTCTCTGGAGAGAGCTCCATAGTTAGTGACTATGTCCTTTCCAATGGAATATGGGTTAATACAGTGTTATCTTTTAGATTATGTCTTAAAATATTGGCTTTTATGTTCTACTTCATCTTACAGTGACAATATGGAAGTGCCTTTAGTAGAGTTCCAACCTGAAGTTACTAAAGACAAGTTAAAAATGGGAGGCATTTGGATCCCTGAATGATTGCACAAAGTATAATTGGCCACTGAGCTGAAATGGACAATGAGTCAACCTATGCTTTCTTTACAGGTGTCTTTAGATGGTATTATTGCTGCTTTAACTGCAACTGAACAAATGGGACTAAAATAGTACTCAGTAAAAAAAATAGAAAACAATGAATGCTCAGAGTCCCATGTGGTGTAGTGGTTATGTGTCTGACTGTGAACTGCGATGTCAGTAGTTCTAGGTTATCTCCTTTCATAAAGAATTGTAAAACTATATTGTTTTTTAAGTGCATAAAACTGATTTTTATGTATGGGCTAATTGGGACTTGATTAATCAACTTGATTAAACAACTTGATTTTGAAGCACAAGTATTCAAATAGCATTTAAGGATCCATTATTATATAGCAAGTTCTTTTTAATGGTATAGAAAATTTCTGAAATTATCTATTTACATTCAATGAAATGACCTTGCCAAATTTATCACAGCTCAAATAACTCACAGTAAGCTAAAATATCAATGGGGAGGGGGATAGATATTTATAAGGGGTCCCATTATCATTGAAAATGGCATTTTCATGGAGTAGAAGAAGAGACCTCTAGCCTTCTATGTTCATCTTTGCTGATAATAAGTGTTAGCAGAGGACAAGTATGGGCATGTTGCAATGGTTTCAGGAAACAGAACAAAACTTCATGTTAAGCTTACTTTTGAAAACATCATTTGTGCTGGAGAAAGACTTTGTTTCATATTTAATGTTTCCTGAAGTTTAAAAGGGCAGGGTCACTAAGTGCTAGGGTTGTTCTGCCAATTCCTCCCAAAACCAAAAATGCCAAAGCCCAATGGCACATGGAAAAAGAGGAAACCATTTCAAAAGTCACTTATCAGGGTTTAAAGGGTAAAAATATTTTTTCCTAATCCCTTTCCACAAATGCTATGCAAATCTTAAGTGGAAAAATTGAATTTATGAAACTATATATGAGCATAACACTGCAGAAAAAGTCAAGCGGGTGAATTCGACAAATATTAAATGAATTTTAACATGATAGACATCATTTAGAATGACTGCTGTCTCCCTTGAAAATAATAAAACACTGATTCTTTGGGAGTTGCTTTTGGGGTGCTGGAATCTTTATTATTGGAAAATACCTTCAAATTCTTTAAGAAACCATTTTGATTAATGAATAGTCTACAATATTTTTGTTTAAGTTCACCATCAAACAACTTTAGGAAACCATCCTCCAAGAAGAATTACTCCTTTGTATATAACATCATTTTCCTAATATTGAATTTAAGTTGAGATCAAATTATTACTGTGGATTAGCTTTAGATTTCCGAAGTTCCAAATACAAAGATTACAGCAATAGTTATAATCTTATGGGCATGTGTTTTTATAAAGACTTTTCTAGATTAAAAGCAATGAAACAAAAGAGATTAATAAAGAACCTAGCAACTAGGAAAGACTGCTGCTGTAAGAAAATCTTGTGGCAGTAACTGATCTATGTCAATTTCCGCACTGGGAGTGTAGGGGTGGAGTCTAGCCTGTCAATCTGGAGATAGCCAATGAGGCCTCTGTGTGGGCATAGCTTTCTCCTGAGAACTCTGGGAAGTCTCACAGCATTTCCCAATTGGAGGACAGAGACTTGATTCAGTTCCTTGGAGATTCGCAGCTGACAAGATGAGATGGCAACAAGGTAATAGATTTTGATTTCTGGAGACTGGAGCAGCTGGAGGAGAAGCCACTTGGGCTTACTCTAATGGAAACAAACCTCTGGGGCAGGAGAAGCCACATGGAGACCCCTATCAGCGCTGAGATGCTTCTATCGCCAATGGATACTGCTGATGAACCCTGAGCCCTGGAAATGAGGAGACATGGGGAGACCCCTGCCACTGCTGAGATGCTTCTACTACAGTTGGATGCACAAGTTTTGCATCCACTGGCTTGTGGTAGTCCTGGTGTCATTGCACGTGCTTTGTGAATCGGAAGGAGACTTTATAGACTGGTATCAGTCATAGGGGCTCATATTGGACTTATGACTGTGGACTGGACTGGGATGGAATGCTTTCTTAATGTTTCATTCCTCTTGTATAGAAACCTCTCCCTTATTTACATATGCATGTTTATGAATCTTTTCTCTATTTTACCCAGAAAACACATACCTTAATAAATGTTAACTCATTAAAATAGCTCTCTCCTTAGATATGATAGCCTATTGCTGTAGAGAGGGTCAAAATAAGAGAAGAGGACCTTCAGCAAGATTCATTAATAGTAGCTGCAACAGCGGCTCCAGCAAAACAGCGATTGTGAGGATGGTGTTGAATTGGGCAGTGGTTTGTTTTATTGAACACAGGGTCATAGTCAGAACATGCTCAATAACAATGAACTTGAACACATCCTGAGACATGTTGAGGAAGACAGAGTATAAGGGGAACATGGATTGTATGATATTGGTTAAGTGTCCTGAGTAACATACCGAAGAATCCAGTCTAAAATCTTCAAGCATCACAGGATCTATCAGACAGGATTATTGGGGACCCTTTTTCAAATTTCCATGCTGGACTTTCAAGAATTACTTCTAGGACTACACATAAAAATCGGGCCACCAAATAAGTGACCATCTTTGTCATGGTCTAGAATCTGGAAGCCTGCTACATGAAGAAGTCTGTCAGGCAACTCTTCAACTCATAGTGATTGCAAGCTGAAAGAACAGAACATGTGCTGGTCTTAAACCAGCCTTGTCATCATTGCTACATTTGAGCTCATGTGTGAGCAGTCAGTATGTCAGTCCTTCTCAGGAGGCATATTTCTCTAATAACTGTTTAGCAAAGATCCCTTTTATTGGCATCACTGCCATCTGGTGGGAGTAGGAGACTCAGCCTTGCTCTGGAGAGCTGCTGCTAGACTTGAACCGCCAACCCAGTGGGCCGCAGTCCCGCACACCACCACTACGCCACCCGGGTTCAGCCCCTGCAAAGATCCTTTTATGATCACTTTTAAAATAATATTTTCTTTCTCCTATTTTTTAGAGATTAGATTGATATTCAGTTGTTGGTCATGAGTGTCAAAATGAATGCTGACTCCATGAAGTACAATGAAACCAGTATTAGGATATTCTTGCCAATAGAGACCTACATTTACCCCCTTATAATAAGCCCACTTGACGCTGTTGGTAAAATTTTTGTCTGTGAACTTTAAGGCTAATGGTTCAAATCCTCTATCCAATCCATGAGAAAAAGATGAAGGTTTCTGCTTCAGTAAAGAGTAATTTCAGAAATCCTATGTAGATCTACTGTGAGTGGAAATTGACTTGATCTTTCCTGTGCTTGTTTTTGATGACTTCTTACATTGTGACTAGCTAAGTTTTAAAGCTCCATTTGAGTCCTGGTCCATAGATATGTCCGTCTCAATATCCATTTGACTGCATTGTGACTGAAATCATTATGTCTTTTTGATGCAGATAATTGTGTTTGCGACCTCTTTCTCTTCCTTGCTCTGTGAAAAGTCCCTGCGATGGTGTTTAGCAAGAATGGCTATAACAAGAAACAAATTGTTTCTAGGGAATGCTATTTACCTTTTTTGTTTTCTGCTTTGTTAGCAACGCATAGGTTTCATTAGCAGGGAACAAATGGATTGCAAAGGCATCTAATCTTACATGCACACACACATACACATAAGAGCACACACAATACAGAACATAACCAAGCCATCTTTTCAGGAGGCAGAGTCAGAAATAAAAGAAATCTTTGGGGTAACAAGGTTTATAATTGAAGCGTTATTTGACTAGATTCAGCTCCAAGTAATTGATGGTTTAATCATATAATGGAACTCTACATTTTTGTCTATCAAAAAATAGAGCAAAACTTTCAGTATGAGGCTAAGTAAAAATAAAATTATTACTACGTGAGTTCTAGTTCATACACCCACCATTTTCTCTCAAAATTGACATGGTTAAATAAGATTCTGTGATTAGTGGATGACTGTAGACAAGTCCTCTCAGTAATGCATTTGTCTTATTCTACTTGCCATTTAAAAAAAAAAGTCCAACTAAAATAATGGCTTCAGAGGAGATCAGTTAAAAAAAGACAGAGAAGTCAGCTCCAGAAGTATGTGGTTTAATTGGGGGGGAGGGGGTGTTAAATGAATAATCACAAAAGCTGAAAAAGAAGGAGATTTTAGTAATTGAAAACTGCACTGGTGAGAAAAAGACCAGGAAAATTGAATTGACTCAGTTTTTGTTTTTCTTTGTTTGTAATAACAACCCAGTATCTGCTCATTTTCCAAAGCTAGCAAGATCTGCCCTATAAGAATTTCACAGAAAACATTGCCCCACTTTTCCTTCAGTCCTGATATTGCCTATTTATATGGCTTACAATTTCCCAAACTCTGAGAACATTTAAAGGAACATGATTTGAGCCCCTTGAGTATGACAAGACTCTCATCTCCATATGGTATGAATTGAATCTACATATAATGTGGATGTTTTCATAGAAGAACCAGAGAGATGGAAACATTGCCTTCAGAAATGCATAAACATTGTTACTGTTATTGTTTGGTGAAGTCTTAGCTCCAATTCTTATTGACTCAACACACAACAGCATGAAATATGGACTGGTAATGAGTCAGCCTCACTCTTGTTATGCTTGAACTCACTTTTACATAGTCCCACCCTGTCATTCCGTCTGCATGAGGGCCTTCCTCTTTTTCCACTGATCCTCCGCTTTATCAAGCAGGATGTCCTTTTTCAAGGACTCATCTCTCCTGAGCACACTTCCAAAGTACAACAAATGAAATTGTGTATCTAAGAAAAAATTCTACCTGTGTTTCTCCCACGGCTTATTGGGTTGATCATCTAGAAGCCCAATGTAATTTCCATAGACTTAGCCAACCCCAAGTTTCAAATACATCAGTTGTCATGAGGTCTTCCTTCTTCATTGTTCAACTTTCCCATGTTTAGCTTAGACAGAGGACATTTCAGGAAGCAAGAGCTTCTCCTCATTTTGACATTTTGATTAATAATAAAAGTTTCTATGGTTTTGCTGCACTATTTCTGAACTTAGCGGTCCACTTGGCACATGCAGTGAGATGGAGCTTTGCAGGCTTCTTTGAAACAATCAGCCCACGCCTTCCCTTCAGAGGAATATCTAGAGGTATGATAGAAGATAAGGACAAATAAAACCTAGAATAGAAGGGCTCATCTCTGTCAAACTTTAGAAAACAAAAGAGTGAAAAAATCAAGAAAAATGCATGCAGTGATAAAGGCTCCTTGGTAAATCTGTTTTATGTTGAAATGCACACCAGCCATCCATGCTCAAATAAATTCCTAGAGAGGAGGATTGAAGTAGAAGTGTAGAACATGTTTAAAATCTCAGCTGGGGCAGTGGGTGGGTCAAGAACAACAATGGAGCAAAGAACATATAACATTTCTAATGTTAGAAAGTGGTCTGGAGTAGTCTTCTATTAGGCTGTCTCATTTCCAGCAGCAGGTAAAAAATGTAAATTATTATAGCAGGATCTCCCCATTCCTTTGGTGACTCTGCCCCTGGATGAGTAGAGACAAAAGACCAAACTCAAAGCAACCCCTCTGTGGGTTTCTGAGATTCTGTTTACAAGAGTAGGAAGCTCAGTCTTTTCCCTACTCAGCTGCTGGTAACTTCTAACTGCCACCCATAGGACTCACAGTCCAACATACAGGTCAGTGCACCATGGCTCCTTTGATGTAGAGTGAAAGAACTTGAATTGCCTTTATATCTTTTAGTAAGAAATACATATGGGGAGGTACACAAGGGGACAGTTCATGAAATTAAAACTAATAACTCCTAGTCGCAGTCACAAGAATAGTGATAGTGAAGGGTGATCCTTTTTATAAGGAGGCAGAAAAAAAAAAAAACTTCTGAAAATCTAAATATTTTTCAGTGGTGGAATAGGTGATCTCACAAAGTGGTGAGCTTCTCATCAACGTTAAGAATAAAGCAAAAGCAAAATCGTCTAAATAGTTTTGATTTATTCAAGCATATACTTATTTAACATATATTGTCAGGCTCCTACTTAGGTGTAAGGAAATGGGGAAATAAAAACATCCAAGAATCATCTAAATCAAATGCTTTATAAAATTCTTGAGTCTAACGTTAAGAACCACAAATGTAGGAAGTAATCAATAATGACTGAAGAGATTGTAAATATATGTGCCTGAGTACCTGAAATGTCTACCCTTTTATAACTCATATGGATTTTCACCCGTGACCTGGGGTGAAATGTTAAACAATGCTCCCATTCTGCTCCCCATGGTTTCCCTTTCACCTCTATCTTATTATTCAGTAGTTACTTTCACAGACAAATTGAGTAAGGAACATTGCTTTGGCGCTCTCGTTTGCATTGGAAGTTGTCAGGCCTGATCTGACCTGCCTTTCCATCAGGATTATAAAGGTGACGGATAGTCAATTTCAGGGATTCATGATCCATTTTACCACGACGCTTCACCTTGCAGCTAAGTAATACAGCTGTGATAAAATCAGCCATAATCACTGCATCTTACTCAGCCCTGCCTGGGTCATAAATACTAGTTTCATAACAAAAAATAGGAGAATGGAACAAGAGGGGAGATAGAAGAGAGATGAAGGCAAATGAGAAGGTTTATTCATAATGACGAATGAGAGCATGTGCTTAGGAATTTTACCCTATTCATTTTTCCATAGAGAAAATGGGAACATTTACTACACAATTAAGAATTTATTTGCAGTTGGTTCATCAAAATCAATTATAAACATTGTGTTAAACATTGATTCTATCTGTATTCAGTGGTACTTTTACCACTAGACATATGGCACAAATTCTAGGCATTAAAAAACTTACAATTAATGTACTCATGTATATATACACACTTGTATATACCAACCCTCCTTTCTAGGAATAAATATATAGTTAATGACATCATTTTTAAATATGAAGAGAAAGAGAGTCTTGGATCCAACATTTATTCTTTCTCACAACGTTGAACCTCAAACTATTCTAAGTACAAAGGGAATATTAGCGATTTAAGCAGAAAAGCAGCCACCCTTCAAAGGCCGTCCTTAAAATTTCCAGATGGACTACAGACAAGAGATAAGGAAAAAAGGAAACTACATGATATATGGTTAGGAGTGAAGGGTGTCATTTTTTTAATTTTCAAAAATTAAAAAAGAGAGAGACATAGAAATGATTCTGAAAGGAGTTGGGGAATGATTTTTAGAGACTATGTCTAATATCTTAATATCATCCCATAAAGGATGACAGTTGAATAAAAGACTTCCATTAAAAGAACACACCATACAGACGTGATGGCGGCAAACAACTAGCTCAAAGAAATGGAGGTGGGACTCTCCTTGACAGGTGAGAAAGGCCAGGAGGTGGTGAGCATGCCCACTGCTGCTGGAGCCACAGGTGACAAACAGAGAGGGAGCTTTGGAGATGTTGAGGGCTGCTCAAAGACTTCAAAATTCCTTGAGAGTTGATTTTTTTGGAGGGGTTTTCTTTTTTTCAATAAACCATTATATCATTGGAATCATCTAAGCCTAGGAATGATAAAATACCAACTTAAATGCTTAAATATTCACTTCGACTGAAAGCATCAGGGAAGACATTAGATCAGCTGTCTCAACCAGTGAGTGACAACACCTTTGGGGGTCAAACAAACTTTCACAAGGGCTGCCTAAGACCTGCTGAAAACCACCTATTTCCAATGGTCTGAGAAACCGAGACACTGCTTCTCTATTAATCTCTAGGCGAGTCTACCCCCCCTTCAGATACACCCACATGAGTACCCGGCATGAAGACCACTGCTCTTGCAACAACATGCTTCAAGACAAAATTTCATTGATTTGTCATTAGAAAGCGTTATTTCACAATATATAATTACATCTTGTTTTTGTGATTAATCATCGTGCTTTAGTTATGTTCAATTTATAACAGCGAAAATGCATCCTGCATATTTACATAATAATTCATAGTAAAGTTACAGTTGCAAAGTAGCAAGAAAAATAATTTTATGGTTCGGGTTTACCGTAACATGAAGAACTGTAGGAAAGGGTCGCAACATTAGAAAGGTTGAGAACCACTGCATTAGGAGATATAATACTCCAGAATAAGGTAAATGACTTAGACCTGGTAATAGTAATGACAATAGTGGCAGTGGGTGATCATAGTATAGTTGACCTTTAAGGTAGATCTAGTCGGATCTCATATTGGAAACCTGGTGGCATAGTGGTTATCCATTGGGTTGCTAAGCATAAGGTGAGAAGTGTGAAATCACCAGCTACAACATGGGTGAAACATAGGGCTATCTACTCTGGCAAAGAGTCACAATCTTGGAAATACACTGTTTCCATGGGCAGTTCTACTCTGCCTTATAGAGTCACAATGAATCAGCAATATCTTGATGGAGATGATTATGGGGTTAGATTTTTTTTGGTTGTTTTCTTGAATTTTAAATTGATCTCATGGTACAATGGATGTGGCCAAAGAAATTCAATAACAATAAAAAGGTGTTTCACTTCAGCAACAGGAGGAATGAATTTCTCATTAGCTTGAAAGGGGAGAAAGAGGAAAAGAGAATGTTTGAAGACCAGGATCTCAATTGTATTAAGTTTAAGGTGCCAATCAGATATTAAAGTGGACATGTCAAATACTGGATTCCGTATGTAAGAATGGGTTCTCGGAAAAAGGTCTAGGCTGGTGATTTAATTTTAGGAGTCATCAGCCAATCAAACCAGGAGACTGGGTGATAGCACCCGGAGAGACACAAATGAGATGCCTAGCCTGACTCCTAAGAACTTCAGCTGTGAGCCTCTCCATTTTGGGATGTATTTTGTACCTTCTTTCTGCAAGTCACCAGCCCATCGGGTCCTCAGTTTCTTCTTTCTTTCGATGAGCTCTGAAGTATAAACATCTGGGAAAGGTAACACATGGAAGGGGGAGTTGAGTTGGTTTGGGTAACAGCAGTAGGCCCACCAACATCAAGAAATAACTACTCTTTGGTGACTCTTGATGATGGAGCCCTGGTGACACTGAGGTCAAAGGCTTGGCTGATAACCAAAAGATCAGTGCTTTGAACCCAGCAGCCACTCTGCAGAAGAGAGACGTGACCGTCTGCTTTGATGAAGACTTACAGCTTTGGAAAGCTTCTAAGACAGCTCTAATCTGTCCTTCTAGCACAGCAATGAGTGTGAAATAACTGGACAGCAAAGAGTTAAAAGGATATTGAACCATATAATGATGTGAAAATTGAGCATTAACATGGATGTAATGTGCTTTGGTGTAGTGCCTGGAATAGGATAGAAAACCCCTAAGGGTTGCCTTTGCTGTTGCTATCAGCCTCTTCTTTGTTGTTTTAAGAGCCATGCCCTGTCTCCAGCCTTTTCAGCATTCTCTCCAGATGTGAAGCTCCACGTGGTTGCACTTAGCCTTGATCTCCAAACCTGGGTTTGCTTTCTTCCTCTGACTCTAAGACTTGACTGCTCCCTCACCCTCACTCCAAGTAATTTCCAGATCTCTGTCCTTATGGAACTCACCCTGATGGCTCCCATTAGGCTCTATATACGGCATCTTTCATCTGATGAAGAATTGTAAGTGGGTTATAAATTGTTGTAACAAAGCCTTGAGGCAGATTAACTTGGTGATAGAACACATTACAGGATAAACCAAGGTCTGTATCATCATCATCATTGATCATGATTATTTACTAAATTTATATTATATATTAGGGACTCAAAAAGCATAACAGACATGACTGACATTACCACTGCCCTCTAGAAGCATCCATTTTGACACCTGGGTCTCTAAATCACACAATATTGAGTTATTGAACCTCTTCCTTGTTGTTACACATACATACCCACTGATATAACCTCACAAACATGCACAAGAATTTATTTTAATTTATCACAATTTATCCATCTCCCAGTTTGTCCCCATGGCTTTATGCATCTCCCAGTTTGTCCTCCTCCCCTCCTCCCCCCCCACTACCATGTACTGGAAACAAAGAATAATGTTGCAGAGGCTGTGGCCCGCACTGAAGAGGCTGGGGTGCCCTTGGTTCTACAGCATTTCCAGACAGCTAGATTGCATTTCCTTCCTCTGTTATTGGTTAAATCTGAGCGTTAACCATCAACTCCCTGGGACTTCTTCTCATTCTAATCACTTCCACCGTAATTTGGTTCTTCTTCTTTTCTCCCCCATATACTTTCTACATAGTCTATTTGTTTTGAAATGTGTCATTGCCCTCTGCCATCTTCCACTCCATTTCCCTCAGGTTCTCATTTCGTGTTCCAGTTTGTTCTATCTAGATTTTCTCCAAGAGTTTATAGTCTTTTTCAATGCAATTTCTCCCCTGAGCCCTGCAGTCTCCTATTCTTTTTCCCTGAGGCTCTTTCTGGATTCAGTGTCAGAATCATAGTAGCTTAACAGATTTTAAAGATCTCTGTAAAGTATAATAGGTTACACAAATATATTTTGCAATTTTACTGCTTTATCTTAGAGGGCAACTACATGAAGCCAACAAATAGTGGGTGAAGGTGATTAGACATATTGTTTTTAGAGGGAGGACAGAATGATTCTGGATTCAAAGATTTGATAAGATGATTGGTAAAATCTCTAGGTAAATTGCTAGAAAGAGTGAATGAAAATTCCAACTTGATTGGTATAAACTTTGAGAAGTATTAAAAAGTTTAAACAAAAACTTATGCAAGAGATGAACACAAAAGGGTATGCTTACACTAATCGGTATCACGATCAAAAATCAATCTGAAACACTTTTTTAATTATGAGTTATAAGCAATCACTATTGATGCAGGAGTGCCTTGAAAAAAATTTTATGAACACAGGATGTGACTGACGATTGCTAGAAAAGACAAATTATCGTTATCACCAAGAAGGTAAATACACACTAAACAGATATACCTGTATACAGACCTCGACACCCAAACACAAAATACAGATGACTCATCCAGATTAGAGTGAAGAAAATAAAAGATGCATTAGAACAATTAGTCCAATGGACTAACACACCACATGACCCTCCACCTTTATGGTACTGAAGCCAAAAGAACTAGATGGTGCTTGATTATCACTAGGAACTGCTTAAAAGTATTGCCAGCTGATAAGGTCTGAGATACTGTGTTAGTCTGGGTAGACCAGAGAAACAAATCCAGGGAGACTCATATATGTGTGAGAGAGAACTTTATATCAAAGAGTATTTGAACATTAAGAAAACAACCCAGACGAGCCCAGATCAAATCCATAAGCCTGATATTAGCCCATATGTCTGATGCCAGTCTATAATTTCCTCATCAGACTCATGAAACACATGCAATGACACCGAATGTAGGAAGATCACAGGCCAGTAGATGGAAAGTCTTACAGATCCAGTGGTGTTGGAAGCATCTCAGCACTGGCATGGGTCTCCATATGATTCTTCCAACTCCAAGACTCTGATTCTATCAATTCAGTGTAGCTCCATGTTTCTAGTCAACTGGAATGTGTAGCAAAGAGGCTGAGTCAGGCCTCCAGTGAGTGCCTCCAAATGAGGTCATCAAGTTGCAATCTGATTGACAGGTTAGACTCTACCCTTTCACAAGATTCCAGAAGATTATATAACTGCCACATTCAACTATCACTACCTAACCAAAGGCAGGTACCAAGTTGATTCAAGAAATCCTAAGTGTATTTCTGCAAGAACTTGACAGAAGGAAACACTGGGTTTGAAAATTCCCAAGACTGCTTTAGAAATTCAGTGCAAAGAAAGCATTTATATACTTTAAACTATGTAGCAAACTCAAGGGAAAAGTCAACAGCTTTATTGTGATCTCCAAGTAAGGATAGAAGGAAACCTGGTTCACAGGGAACAGAAAGACATGGTTGGGTTTTTCATTCCCTAAGGTCTTACACTTCACTGCTTTCCAAAATGCTCTAGCTTACCCTGATGGCCTTGTTGCCCAAACTTGATGACTGCGTTTAGAAGGAATTTCACAGCAGCAGAGTTGGGGGAATGTATTAAAATTTGGGTTTTCCTGCAATCCATGTCTTAAACAGACACGATTCCAAATCATATCATATTTCTAGCATTCAACCTAGCACTTATCCTCGCTATCAGATGGGAACCTATTAGAGCATCCTGGGTAAGTGGGAGAAAACAGTAGAACAGAACTTAAATAATGAAAGATGCCAGGTTTGTTGAATATGTAGAGACTAATGGAATCCTTAAGGCTATGGCCCTTAATCACAGAGGGACTCACCCCCATGCCTCCAATTTTAGTCAATTAGTAGACAAACCTATAAGGTGAACTCTCACACAAAGGAGGTTGACGCACCTTAAAACAATCAACCCTTCAAGATCAAAAGGTCCACCTTTGCCCAAAGACAATGAGCTGAAGGCAGGGGTGGAAGAGATAGGAAGGAAGAACTAATGGGAAAGAGAAACTGCTGGAGATGTGTGAGGATGACTGCAAGAAATGTCAGGAAACAAGATATGTATGAATTGTTGGGTGGAAACTGATTTTCCCTGTAAACCTACACCTAGAGCATAATAAAAGATTTTTAAAATCCACATAACAAAGTCGTGTTTTTCAGCACTCCTAATTTTAACAGAAAATCTAAGATCCAGCCAAATGAGAAAAGATTCCCTTTTGGGGTTTAGAAAGAAACTGTAATGTAAGGTCAAAAGTGTGCAACTTTCACAAGGGCTTTGGCTTTTTCCCTGGAACAATTGTTATACCAGTGTGCTATAAACTGGTTTGTGAAAATCAGACCAGAATTTTGCTTGGGGGTGTGGTGGGCTGAGAGGGCTGACTATAGCACTTCTTAAGGAACCTGTGGGGGGGGGGGCATATTAGTTACTTGTAGAGCTAATAGCTGGTATGTCAGCACTAGTTAGCAATAGTCCCTCCATAGGATCAAGGCAAGGCTTTCTATTTCCATGGAATAGCATCCTCAGAATTCCACAGGGCTAGTTCTATCCTGTCCTTAGGGTGACTGAGTCAGAATCCAGTAGAAGACACTGGGTGTTTTTGAGTTTTTATAGGGCTTCTAAGATATATAAATGATCTATATCCAATAGTGGTCTAGTAATAATTCTAAATATACTATATGTACATATATTATGTAAACATTTCCAATTTTATCAGACACTTGAGTTCTTTCTTTTTATGTGGAACATAGTACAAAAATTCTACTGAATAATCTGTGGGAAATTTTTCCTACTAAAGTTCCCCCTTAAAGTATGAAGAGTAAAAGTTCTGACTGCCTTGAAACCTTAAGAGATAAGATTTGGAAATGTAGACTTTTATTATAGACTTTTATTATAGACTTTTATTATATTAGACTTTTATTATATTAGCAAATGATCCATCCAGAAAGAAACCTACGCCCATGAGATACTTTCTTATCTTTGTGAGAAACATCAGAGGATCAATTAATTTTCAAATAATATTTAGGACAATGCAGGAAAACTAGTGAAATGAGTCTACTTCTGAACCAGTGCAAAAATATGTAATTTCTAAATGCAGCATCTAGGCTTCCCAAAGTGGAGACTTGCATAACTCAAGGATAATAGTTGCATAATTTTCCCTTGACAGTAAGTAATTTAGTGTTATCCTTGGTAGAAGAATAAAGTCAGATAACTTCTGAAGGAAAGTGTAAAACTTGCAATAATTTAGAACACAAAATATGATATGTTAGAAGAAACTTTTGATGAATGGTGCACCTAGATCTCTGAGAAAATGTAGATTTCTGTCATAGGACTTCACTGGGGCTAAACTTGGGGATCTATTGACTTAGATTGACTATATAACAGACAGGAACACTAAAATCAATTTTAATATACTTAAAATAAAAATATGAATGAAATAATGGAGAAAATTCTTATTTTCATTTAATTTGAAAGGTATGTATCTGTCATCTTGATACATTACATGCATCAAGGTTGATGAGGGTGTAGGAATTGTGCTTTATAGCAAGAAACTGCTTTTCTAGTGAACTTGAACTGAACTGCATTGATTTGAGAGATCACGGGATCTGCTCTAAGCATTAGAAGAAAGAATGAGATTCTCCGCTTGATATTATCATGTCTCCAGTGTGAACTTGATTCAGATTGAATGCAATTACTCTGTGTTGATTAAATCTCAAACTGTTATTAAAAAGCAGAATTATTGAGATTTACCATTTATATAACAAGTTTGGCCTTACACATTGCTCCATAAACCTTAATCATTATGTTGGCAATAATTACTTTGTGGTTATTTAACATCAATAATTACTTTAGCTACTAAAATGAGATGATGCCGCATTCTACTTTCCTCACCACTTATAGGACAGCGTTACTATTTCGACTTGCCTTACTTAACTCTGAACTCAGGCAGGCCTTTCAGCTGTGCCCATCTGGTGAATTCAAAGTGGAATAAAGTTTAAATTTCTGCCGTAGAGTTTCCGACTTGGCCAGATCTTAACATTCATGCTTCCTGCATTTAAATGCTGTCATCATCAGACTCACAGGGCTCTTCTTTGTGTCATAGAATGGGAGTGAGAGAATGGGGGGTGAGGGAGAACAGACAAGGAAGACCTAATTAACATAATAATGCAAAGAATTGGAATATCAGAATTTGCTAACTAGCTCTATCTTTGTCACTTAACTTATAAATGACCCATTCAGTTTCTGTGCCCACTAAGAATTTAGAAAAATAGAAGTCATGCCAGTTTATCGTTTGTTTCTCTCATGTGCACACACTTTTTTGAGTGAAAAGACTTAATTGACAAATGTTCATGCAGAGGTCCATTCCGTGAATTGAAGAATAGATTCTTTGGCCTAAATGAGTCTACTGACTAATAAAGCAGATTATAGGCACTGATAGTGTTAACTCCTGAAATTGTGTTTCAAAATTAGATGGGAACATTGACTGTCTTGCTCAAGTTTCATCCGTGGTTACAAATAATAGTGATAATAATTTTAATTTTTCAGAATGTTTCATTTAAATGTCATGAGATCAACTTTTTGAATCTGTGGTGGTGTTTATTTTTATTTTTATTTATTTTTGGGGAGGGGCCATCACTGCCCTCTGGTGGGAGTGGGAGGCTCAGCTCCTGGAGAGCTGCTGCTGGATTTGAACTGCCAAGCCAGTTGACCGCAGACCTGCACTCAATCACTATGCTGGGATTCCACCCAGTCGTATTTTTTTTTCAGGAGTTCAACTGCCTTAACTTGGCTCTCCCTTGTCATTTACAAAATGTCCTTAAGACCTGTGCTAGAGTCCACAGATGCTATGGGTCTTGTTGCTATTTTTCCACTTTTGTGCAGGATGAACCAGAGCACAAATTCTGACTCTGCCCCTTTCTCACGTAGCTGTGGGAAAAACCTTTCTTCATCTTTATCGAGCCTTCTTTCCTGGAGAAGAAACACTGTTGGTGAAGTAGATACACATTGGGGTGCTAATTGCAAGATTAGCTGTTGTAAACCACCTGCCTGCAGGAAGGAAAGGGTTAAACCCACAGTTCTAAACCACCAATCTGCAAGAAAGACAGGACTTCCTAACCAGGTAATGAGTTGACTTCTCAGAAACTCACAGTGGCAGTTCTACCCTGTCTGATAGGGCCACTGTGAGTTGGCATCTATTTGATGATCCTGAGGTTGCTTTTTCACATCTGTAAAATGTAGACAGCAAGGTCTACTTGTAAAGTTGATGGGAAGATGTAAGCTAATGTATTTAAACAACTGCCAGCAGTCGTTGGCACATTGTTTCTGCTCTGTAGATGGCAGTTGTGTTATGCAATATGCATGCTGATGGATTTACTCTATAGGCAATCTATAGGGAGAAAATGATTCATACACACAAGTAACTTGTCACAATACATATTTGTTACCCATTTTGCTCATAATATGGCATGAGAAATTATCCAGGCATGGCGCACATGCTATCAACTCACTGCCATGTTTCCATTGCAAGCATTTGTAATCAATCACAGTGAGCCGAGACACAGTTTTATAATCTAGCTCCAAACGGTGTTCCAGGCAGCAACCAGTATTCAGTTGCTGGGATGGAAGATGAATCCTCTTTGCCACCTGATAGCTAAACAGAGATGTGAGTCAGAGAACAAATGGCATGTTTACAAAATTAGGAGCAATGAGAAGCATGGCGAGAGGCACATAAAGCTGTGTATCAGGGAGCCACTCATGGAATGGTGAAAGAGTAGCTAAAACAGCCTGGAGCTCAATGTGAGTGTAAGTGGACAGAGGTTTGACAGGTTTTTTTTTTTCCATTGTGTAAGCAATTTTCCACACTGGATGTTGTGTAAATGTCAGTGACAGCCAGCTCATTCAAAGGGCAGTGATATACATAACAATTTGCCTGTCACTGATTCACCTCTGTTTGGCAAACAAAGCAATATAAAATAAAAACCCAGATGGATTAACTTCATCAAAGGCAGTGGACAAATGGACTTTACATTGTTTAAAGTTTGGGTCCATGGTGACTCACAAGCTAATTCCCCAAATCTGGTGTCGACGACCACTAGATTATGTCTCTGGCACAATTCTCTCAGATGGGTTGTTGTTTAGTCACGTGGAGTGGCTATGACTCCCTAGAACTCCATGTACAGTGGAGTGAAAGACTGCCCCATCCTTAGTCATCCTCACCACCGTTACTGTGTTAGAGCTGAGGCCTGTAGTCACTGAGTCTACTCTTGGCATCTCCCTGCTGACCCTCCAGCAAGGATGATGTCCTTTCCTGGGACTGATCTCTCCAAATTACTTGGAAGAAATCCCTCCATTCTCACTTCTAATGAACATTCTGGTTATACTTCTTCCAATATAGATTTCTTTGCAATCCTGGTGGTCTGTGTGGTCAATATTCTTGGCCAACCTAAATCAAATGATTTAGATGGTGTTAACTGAGACAATACTCCCACGTTAGGTCTTTGGAGATTCATAGGCAACATGTTATGTTAAGTAAGGCCACACTCTTTTCCTGAATGGAATGCCTTCTTGTCTAAACAATTAATTCATACATGATGAATTTTAAGCCCAAACATAGAACCTAACTTATGCTGCAATAAATCAA
Organism: Nesogale talazaci; assembly: GCA_004026705.1. Classification (NCBI taxonomy): domain Eukaryota; kingdom Metazoa; phylum Chordata; class Mammalia; order Afrosoricida; family Tenrecidae; genus Nesogale; species Nesogale talazaci. The sequence continues at coordinate 28,177 of PVJH01013948.1, forward strand.
AGGAGAAAAGTTTCCCCAAAGAATGGAAAGTCATTCCTACTGTGGTGATCTCTAAGTGTCTCATATTTAAACAAATATCAATTTATTTTTTATTGGTCAGAGGGCAGGAGTTAATATTTGTGAGCTTGTGAAGTTGAAAATAAAAATTTATTGGCTGCTCAATGGGTCAAATGACTTTTACTGTGGCTGATTTTGTTGTCTTATGTCCTCCTCAGTCTTGGTCAGGACCAATTGGTGGTAGATTATCATTCTCTCCATGCCTAAGAATGACAAACTCTGGAGAACTTGGTCCCTATCTGGGTGCCCAATTCAAGCTACATGTATCATGAAGAGCCATAATGGGCAAAACATTTGTTATAAACTTTGTGAAGTAAGAATTCTTGCTATTTCACTCAAGTGCAGGTTATTTCTTTGTAATGATAAGCATACATGTATTCATTCTAAAAGATCTGAGTTATATGTAAGATGATAGTTTTAGATTAGCAATTGCATTTCTAGATGTCCAGTGTTTTAAAGCAACTTTCTCTAATTCTCTTTTGATTTTTTGAGATTGAATTTAAGCCAACTTGTAAATATATTGAGTTCCATAAATATGCTAATGGATTTAGTGTTTTAAAAATTATATACATGTGCTATATTCTTTATCACTTAGACCGTTTTCTGAAAGTGAGCTGAATTCTGAACATCATAGCAAAGTAGAGGTTGTAATAAATTAGACTGGTCTAAAAATGTATTGTCAGATAGATGCAAAATTTCCTTTATAAACAAGATAGAAAAGAATGGCAATATTTAGTTTAGAGATAGCCCATGAGTAGGTCTTTTGAAACTAGTTGTACCATCTGGAAAAGATACAAACCTTACTGAATCTGGTAGAATTGCACCCCTAGGTGAGAGATTAGGAAGCCATTTGTATATGGTTGGACACACATTTTCTTCATGCTGTCTTGCAAGGTAGTGAACTTGTTTATGTTTTTTTTTGGGGGGGGGCATCACTGCACTCTGGTAGTGGGAGTAGGTGGCCCAGTCTTGCTGCTGGATTTGAACCTCCAACTCAGTGGGCCGCAGTCCCGTGTACAACCACTATGCCACCGGGGTTCAGCCCATGAAATTGTTTATGATTGAAGTGGCCTACTCAAAACTACCTACCAAAAATATGAAAAATACTTTGTGTACATTCCAAGTGTTATTTTTTCCTCATGATAAATATCCTAGAAGACATACATATGGTAAAGTTAACATGTATTATTAGTATTTTTCAACTTCTCTTCCATTCAAAAGCACGAGAGAAGGGTCAGTAAATTTAATGGTGTATACATTGGGGTATATCAGGGAGGGGGTATTGGGGGTCAGTAGTAGGATTCTCACCTTTTGTGGGTGAAACCTGGGTTTGATGATTTGCCAAGGATCCTCATGCCCAGTTGAGATTCGTGTGCTACCATGAGGCTGAACATGTTTCAACAAAACTTCCAGAGTCAGATGACCAGGAGCAAAAGACTAACAATCTACTTTGAACAATCACTCCTCACCGAAAGATACACTGTGGATTACCACGATGAGCCTCTTTACTTTCATGAAGAGTTACAGTCTTGGAAACACACAGGGGCAGCTCCACTCTCAGTCACAATCACCTCAATGGCAGTGAGTTAGGTGTGGTTCTCTTCAACCTAGCATGGAGACCAGACCACATTCCATTCCGCTGTGCATTGGTTCCACAGTGAGTTTGGGGATGTTCGTGTGATAGGAGATAGACGCGACAAAGAACTTGCTACAGGCCAGTTGAAATGGGAGAATGAAAGTAGAGGTAAAGATACAAACAGAATGAAAAAAGAATTTAAAGAAAGGTAAAACCCCGTAGCTGCTGCTCAAAGGCTAGCAAGGGGGTATGACTACCAGTGAGTGGGGAGTTCCTGCCAGTGGGCTTGGAAAAATGACTCAGCTTGGAAGCTGAGTGAGGCAAGAGGCAAAGCCGTCCTGATGTTTCTTGGTGGAGTCTCTGTATGAGTCCATGTGGATTTAAAAAATGAAGCCATTTCTGGGAAAGAAGAAGCAAAGGGAACAGACAAAGAAGATAAGGCAAAACTCAGAAGAGAATGGCTCAACAGTAGAACTAGGGACTCCAGAATGTAAGAGAAGGGACTGAAAAGGAATGGATTACTCCTTGGGGAGTGGGGTGGGGGGAGTGACAGGGAAGCTAAATCTCTGTCTCAGGTAGCACAAGGAAACATGTGGCTTATGAACATTAGAGTTAGCAAATTGACCCCTGCTAACCAATGGGCTCATGGGAACACCTGTTATGTTGGGATTCCATGCAAGCATTTACTCAGCTACTTCATCCCAAGCCTCTCCTTCCCCTTTGAATGGGCTATTCGCATTTCAGGAGCTTCATCATCAGAGCTTTTCATTCCAGACTTGCTTTTTCTAAAACCATTATTTTCCCTCTATGTCAACTTCACCAAACCACATTCCCCATTCAGATTGTACACCTTCAGCAAGATCATTGTTTTTTTCTCTATTCCATGGCTACATCTTGCCACAGAAGCTTCTCCTTCTGACTAAACAGAGACTTCATTTTCTTCAGAGCAACATAATGCGTTATCTACAATGTGTGCTAATAAGAGCAGGTTGCATGACTATTCTACCTGTTTCTTTCCTGGTCCTACAAAGAGAAACTGGACATTGGTTTTCCATTAATACATGCCCCATCTTGTCTTGCTTAAGAAAGCGGAATCTCTCTAACCACTGGCATAAAATCTAGTTGAAATTTAGCCCTGTAAGCTTGAGAGGCATAAGAGCGACTCCTTTGTCACAAGAAGATCTGAGTAATTGCCCTGGGTCTAAATCCCCTTCATTTTGAGTTAGTATAATCTACCCAAGCATTAGAATATGCTTCAGAGTGTTTCTGCAACAATAGAGAATAACAGCAAACCCAATAAAATCTATCCCTGAGTTTGCAGTGGATGTGTACATTCTGGAGGATGAGCTAATTTAAAAATGGGGGGAAAGAAAAAATTATTGCTAGTATTATGATGTTGAATAAGGTTTATAATAGCAATAATCCCCCATGAAAACAGTTGTTATCGTAGTTAATGCCCATTTTGTCAGTGTGTTAACCTTCTCTGGCTCTGCCTCGGGCCATTAAATGGCCAACCATTTGTTAAGCACCTTGAAGCAAGCAATTTCAGAGGGGAAATATTGCTGAGATCATTTGCTAAGTAAAGCACCTGAAGTGACAGTGATAAAGCCTGCCTAGGCTCATGTTTACACACACATCCTCATAAATACTTTCCCCAAGTTCTCCCCTTAAGATCCTGCCCTATCATTACTTCCAGGACAGTAAGAACAGCAAGGCATCCCCACAGTCTCAAGCCTGTGCTCTCAGACATTGACTGTTACCTCACTGATACTCTTCACATCTAGAGCACTATCAATGTTTCATACATTTGATTCCTTCAACTCTAATCAGACCTTTAAAATGCGACAAGGACATCATAAGTGAAGAACAGAACAGAATGCTATATTGCTTCCAAGCAAGAGCGAAACAGAAAAAGGAAGTAACAACTCAAATATCCTGTGTACCTGTCCTTTAAATAGACACACTTTTGCAATAAGCAGTTTCTGTTGTTAATGGAATCCTCATGCCATCATCAGCCCCCCGACATTGTAGGAATAGGAATTGATGGCACTTAACAGCATTGCTAATGCATTCAGTGTTAGATGCAATTAGTAAAATACACATATTCTGTCAAGTTAGTTGGGGCTTTTTTTGGTAATTATAACAATACTAAAAGGTTAGTATAATTTATTTGTAGCCCAATTTGATGTTGGAAGAAACAGTATATGAACCCAAACTCTTTTACTTGGCATATAAACTCTTAACTCCCATGATTCAATATATTGATTTTTTTAACAATGCAAGCGAGATTCCTGATAAGTTTTGTCACCTATCTCATGTGTATTATGTATCAAACCAGACAATGGTCATCAATGTTATGATGGCTACTCATAATTAAGCACACCTGTTGGATAGTATACAGAGAGACTCTGCTGAATAAATTTTGGCCAAGGGTGAGCTGAAAATCAAGTCACAACAAAGCAAATCTCCATAAAGTAGATGTTGTTTAAGAACAAAATGATGGATATTTTCTTCCCATTTCTTTTTTCTCACCTGAAAGGTAAATGTGTGTGTAAGATATCACTTGGTCTAGAATTGGTAGTGCTGTTGGGTAAGGGATAAACTACTAATTGCACAGGAGCTGGCTCAAATCTGCCAGTTTCTGCATGAGAGAAATAGGAAGCTTTCTGCTGTTGTCTTTCTTAGGTGCCAGAGAGATGGTTCTGGCTTAGTGAGATCTGGCCTACAATAGAGAGGCACTGCCTGGCCCTGTATCATACTCACCAGGCTTCTTAGCTTTGAATCCATCATGGCAGCAACTGTGTCAATCCCCCTTGGGGAGGATCTTCCTCTATTTCATTGTGCCACCAGTTTAACGAATATGATGCCCTTCTCGAGGAACTGGTCTCTTGGACAAATATGTATCTGAGATGAAGTCTCAATGTCCTTGCTTCTAAAGAATGTTCTGGCTGTACTTTATCCAAAAGAGTTATTTCTTCTTTGCCAGTGTATGGTACTTTCCTATTTCTTTGTCAGTACAATAATTTGAATACATTAACTCTTCTTTAATCTTTCTTCTTCAGTCTCTGTCTTTCATATAGATAAGAGACCTTTGAAAATAAAGACATCGAGCTTCGGCTACCCTCATCAGAGTCGCTATGTAACAGAGTTAGCTCTAAGGCAGTAAGTTGGCTTTAATTTTTCCATAGTGCTTATCTGACTAGTTAAAGGTAAATATGCCTTTCTGCAAATACTTTTCTTTCTGAAAGATCCATTTCCACAGAATATCACTGCAGAGAAGAACATAGACCTGTGATGTAGGATTTGACATAATTAGTCACTTCATTAATGAAATAATTAGGCTTCCTTAATCAAAGGTGGAACTTCTTCCTTAAAGCTCAGTTTGAAGAATCAAATGGGCGTTAACAGTAGGAGGCACAAAGATTGGTTCAGAAGAGACAGGAAAATTTTTAATGAGGGAGAGATCTTTTCTCATTAAGCTTCTAATTTGGTAAGACTGGATTCTATTTTTAATTTTACCTCTCACATCCTCATTTTCACCAGTTAACATTGTTAACTGCTGATATCCAATGGGTACCATCCATCATGCATGTGAGGCAGTCCCACTGGGTCAGCAGAAGAAACTTGGATTGTTTCCCAGGAGTATGGCCACATCCTTGATTGTTGTGTACGGACAGAAAGAAACCCGACAGCAGTTGGTAAATTAAAAAAGAAGACAAGTCTCTCCAATAGCAATTGCCTTCATCTGTCTCAGCCACCACATCTTTTCAGACCAGGAGAAGCCAGTTAGGATTCGAAAACCATGCACATACTGTATTGAATTTCCCGCCGACACCAACAATGTACACATGAACTGGTTTAAAGTTATGAGCAAATCTGAGACTCATTATTTTTCAGGCATGTGCAATGCAGTAACATTCTGGTGGAAGGAAGAAGTAGGAGGTTGTTTCACTAGCATATGCTTATCAACTATCTCCATCAATGTTACCTTTTATCGTCATGTTGTTGCCCTGTTGTTTTTTTTCTTTTTTATCACATGGTGTTCAGATTGGCAGAAAGCCATAGCAAACTTTGTGTCGCTCAGACTAAGACTCTCACCTCTCGTTCCCCGGTAATCCACAGAATCGAGGTGTTAAAAATATCAGCAAAACCACAAGTGTGCTGAGTTTGAGGATAAGCAAAAGTTGAATGTGGGCTTTCTGCAGTCTAAACTTACCCTTCCAAATATGTAAAAGGCTGTAAGCTGTTCATTCACACTAACCTAGAGTGGATGTGACAAGAGCAGTTCTAAATTGGTTACAAATAAAGCAGTAAAAAATTCTATTGGCTTCATTGTATATTCATCCAATTGAGACCTGCGTGTGAATGCCATGCCTCCCATCTTGCATCATCAGATTCAAGAATCATACTGTCATTTATTTAAGCAGAATCCATATAGGTAGGCATGCTGATACTACCTAAGCACTAAGTAGTCTTTGCTATGTGCCTGAGGACAGATATACCAGGAGGTGAAGTTTTCAGTGGGAAAATTGATTGTGAAGTTCTCACATATGTCCTTCACTTGCTTTTCTTCTGTAGCAGCTGGGGGGATGCTAGTTATGCATAAAAAGTTCTCATTCTAAAAGTGTGTGGCAGTTACCTAATCTGGTGTCAATTTGAGGATTAAGAGTGTAGGGGTGGGCTGAGCCCTGGTGGCGTAGTGGTTGTGCATGGGACTGCGGCCCACTGGGATGGAGGTTCGATTCCAGCTCCACGGAACAAAGATTAGGCCTCCTACTCTCACCGCCTGAGGGCAGTGATGCCCCCCCCCCAAAAAAAAAAGAGTGTAGGGGTGGAGTCTAGCCTGTCATTCTGAAGATGACTAATGGGACCTCTCTGTGTGGGCTTCTGAGAATTCTAGGAAATGTAGTAATTCCTTCTTGAAGGCAGTAGACACTATCTATCTCTCAGCTCACTCCCTGAGAGACATTGGAACTGATGAGAGACACATGGCAGTATGCTGATAGACCCTGAGTTCTGGAAACTGGAGGAGTCCTGGGGAGACCCCTGCCAGCCTGTGCTATGTGTCAACCACCACTGAATATATGACTTCATACCCACTGTCCTGTGATTGTGCTTTGTGATTCTGCAGAGTATTTATAGAATGGTATAGAACATATGGGCTAATATCAGACTTATGGTCTTGGACTGGACTGGACTGGGCTAGGGTGTTTTCTCAATGTTCAATTTCTCTTGCATATAAATCTTTATCTTATATACATATGTGTGCATATGAATTTGTTTCTCTAGTCTACCCAGACTAACACAAAGTGCAAATATGATATGGCAAAGTCATATTTGAAACTAAACCCAAATCTTCTAAAAAAGTTGTTGCTGGAAGTTATACTCTGAAAGGAAGAAGTGATTAAGGAAGAGATCATTCACACATCTTGAGATCTCCAGGGTCTTCAGAAAGATATGACCTTGGCCTGACAGGACACCAACCCAAAGGTAGAGAGGGCTAGAGTCCATCCAGGATGTCTGTAGTGACTTGGATGACTGTAGTGCCTTTTCCACAGAGCGAGCAGCAATGAAGGACCTTAACTCTTTATCTCAGTGCTTGCAATCAGCAGAAGGGGCTACTGTGGGTGGAAACTGGGCCTATGGACACAGCTTTCTGGCTGGCTTTCCCTTTTAAAACTTACCACCTCCAAAAGGCCTCTGTCTATGCACACTGGGCTTCAAGGACAAAAAATTCATTGTGTTTTTTGATAAAGAGTTACACAGGGTTTTAGAGTTCTATTCAACAATTCTTCCACTAAATGTTCAGTGATACTAGTTCCATTCTTTAGAATGCTAAGCAGTCTCATTCTTTCCAGTCCCGTTGTTACATTTCCATTAGTCTGTATGGTTTCCCTGCAAGGAGCTCTCTGACATAGCAAGTTAGGTGCTGGGTGGGTAACATCCAGGTGTGTCATTGAACCCACTAGTGACCCAGCAGGAGAAAAGGTAGGTTTTCTGCTTTTATAAAGATTGACAGTCTTGGAAACCCAATGGGACAGCTCAACTCTGTCCTGGAGGTTGGCCACGCATTTTAATCCACTCTGTGACCGTGAATAGTTTCTCACCCCTCTTACCTTCTCCCTTGATAACTATTAATGAGCTTTGTTTTAAATATAGTTGTCTTTTTATGTGTCTTTTATGTCACTGAGGTCATACAACATTTATCCTTTTGTAATTGACCAACGTCACTCAGAATAAGGCCATCAAGCTCCATGCACTAGGTTTGGAACTTGAGTTTTGAAAGGAATGATTGACAAATGCTTGGGACACTAGCAGCTAGTGCACATTCCTAGCAGATGCAACTAGGTTGACATGTAGCACTCAACAATTTGATCTCCCTATGAACCATTTACATTTGTCTTGATTTTAATGTTTTCTGCTCTCTCTTCTATTGAAGTTTTTATGTTTTACTTATTTTCTTGCTAGTCTTCTGTGTTTGTTTCTTTTTTCTTTTTTTTAATGTTTTTCTGGTAAATGAAATCCAGGATAGGTAAATCTATAAAGACAGTAACTGGGTTGATGGTTTCTTGGGGATGTGGCTGGGGAGCAGTATGGAAACCTAATAATGTTAAGGAAAAGAGCAAAGAATATTCTAAAAGTGACTGTGGTGATGATTGTGCATGCAATTCTTCTTAATGTGATTGAATTATTGAATTACATAATATGTACATTATATGCCAACTGTGGAAAAACAAGAGAGGTTTAGCCTGGGTGGGCAAAACTAGCAAACTTAGACAAATGACTGAACCTTATTTTTCTAAGAGTGGGAAAAGTGTTGGTCCTTCAGCCCACAGGTTTGCTTTGACATGACAGATGAACCGACGAAGAAGGTAACTAGTTCAAAGCCACAGATGGTTTTTGTTTGTTTTCATTCATTCATTACATAAAAAATTAATTACATTAATTGAACACCTGCCATAGATGTATAGATGCATTTTTATGTTTTAAAGGAATTATTTGATTGTTGTTTTGAATATGTACAGCAAAGCATACACCCGTTCAACCATTTCTGCAAGTAAAATTTAGGGACACTGCTCACTTCTTGGCATTGGACAAATCTCTGAGTGGTTCTCCCTCTCTGAATGGCTTTCCCCCAGCTTACAGAAACTCAATGGGCTTATCTTTTAAGTTGCTCATCTTTTAAGTTGCTGTTACTTAAAATCACTTTGGTTTTTTATAGACAGTTTTTTTTAAAGAAATGCTCAAGGCAGATCTTTTCTACCAGTTAGTAAAAATATTGTTTTTTTATTGTCTAATGAGAGAATAATGGACAAGACTGGTTAAGGTCAAATTGTAGAAATATTTGAAAGCCATGGGTTTTATCTTATTGGTACTGAGGAACTTGCAAATATTTTTGAATAGAAAAATAAACAGGATGAAAATGCCTTGGTAAAATGATTCTAGAATGCATCAGCTTATTTTGCAGTGAACAGGAACTCAGTCAAAGGAACGGGAACTGTGGTTACACTTTTTGCAACAGCAGAATTATAATGTAGTAAATATTTGAACTAAACAAGTGGCAATGGGATTTAAAAAGCAGGCCAGGTAAAAGGACACATTCAAGAAATACCCAACAGCGAGAGAGATAATGACCAGATGAGTTTTAGGAAGAAAGATGATGTTTAGATAAAATTACAGATAAAAGTAATATCTATGATTTTAGGCTTCACACTGGATGCTTTTACAAATGTGATTTATGTTAGGATACACATACACTTTTAATCAATGACATTACCAGGGCTTCAACTAATATATAAAGCAGCATGTATGTTAGTGTGGGTGTGTGTATGCCTGCCTCTGTATGTGTGTATCTTCAAACTAGCTTTGATAGTGTGATACTTTTTTTAAAAAAATCTGTGATTGGAATTTGATTTGAAAGCACATTATCAGCAGAAACAAAACAAAAGAAGAAAAACTGCTAGTTATTGATTCTTAGTGATTAGGAATGCAATAATATCATGAACAAAAGAAGGGGGGCAAAAGGAGTATGTGGAAAAGGAGAAAGAGGGAAAATGGTTAGAAAGGACAGGAGGAAGAGGCATGGCACATGAAAAAGAAAGTGATTTAGAGAGGCACTCAGCCCTACCCACACTGTTTTATAAAAGAAGCTTTAAAAGGTGTGTGGAAAAAGAAAATGAAAAGATCGTAGAGGTTTTTTCACAAACTTTTTGAAGACTCTTTGTGTTCCTAGGGCCAGTGGTATTCTGGAATGTAGAGATGGGTCTAGCTACTTGATAGATGATAGAATTTTTGTTCAGAAGATTATTATTTGTACTAAATGCTTATTATTTGATTTTCATTGAATATTTGATTATGCTACGTGGTAGATTAGGAAAAGGAGAATGTGATTTTGAATTTTTTTTTATGTATTCTAAAAGTCCTCTGACCCAGACAGTATTTGGTGGACAGTATATGAGAAACAAACTTGATTTCATTGATGCTATTAGCTGAAGTTCTGCAACAGTTGATTGTTTGTAAAGTTTAGTCTTACTACAAACACAATTCTTTAAAAGACACACCTGTTATTAAGGCTTTCACCCCTTTTAAGAGTTATAGTCCCAGTGAGCTTTGTCTTTTGAGGTTAGTTAATGGAATTTGACAGGTTTCCCCTTTCTGAAAATAGAGCCCATTTATATATTTTGCATTTGGAAGCATTAAAAAAACACATCCTCCAAGACTGCTTCAATAATTTAAAGATGTTTTCCCCAAAAGATATTCTTTGGCATATGAAGCAACATTAGCTTGTGCAAATTAAGATTTTCCAAATAAAGTGCAATAATTTAGAGGAAATGAAAAAAAGGGAAATTTAGAGGTTGTTTTCAGGCTAATGAGTTAGGTATATTTGTCTGAATTCCAATAAAGAGTAAGAATGTACTTCCCTAATGTCTTGCTTTATTTTGAAGAGTACTTGCCTTTCTTTCCTTGTCATACTACCAAATCATCAGTAAGGCAACCATCTCCTCCAACAATTCTTCTTCTTTTTTTTTTTTTGAGAGTTAATCTCTTTTTTCTTTTCTATCAAGGAGCAACGGTCATTATTATAGGCATAATATCTTTAAAAAATTCCCTTTTTTGAGATTCCAATAGTTTTGCCTAGTTTATTTTCTTTCTTTCTTTTTTACTTCTTGCTTTGAACATGAGTTCAAATAAACACGAGTTCCAGTTTTATTCTTCAAACAATTCTTCAGAATATTATTTTCTTCCATCTGTGGACAATCAATGTGGCTTTAATTAAGATCATTTTGAGTCATTCCCTTCACTGCATAGACTGTTTTTTTTTTGGGGGGGGGGCATCACCGCTCTCTGGTGGTGGGAGTAGGAGACCCAGCCCCACTGCTGGAATTGAACCTCCGTCCCAGTGGGCCGTAGTCCCGCACACAACCACTGCACCACAGGGGCTCAGCCCCTAGGCAGTTTTTTAATAACTCAATAAAGCAAACCATTTCTCACAAAAGCAAAATAGGGAAAGCCAATGTTGACTGCATCTAGGTCATCCTATTCTATATCTGGGAGACAGAGCACAGAAGAATTTAGGAAACTTGTCCATTCTTTCATCACCCAATATAGGATGGACTTGTGACATGATTTTTCTTCCCCAGACCTGTTACCACATGCTCTTCAGCACACTGCTACGTACTCACATAAAGTTGATTCCACATACAGTGACACTATAGGACAGAGCAGAATTGGCCCTTTGGGTTTCTGAGATTTTAAGACTTAACACAAGCAACCTGCCTCATCTTTCTCCTGTCGAGAAATTGATGGCACCACACTGCTGATCTTGTGAGCAGCAGGCAACGTGCTGCGCCACCACTGGCTCTTTTCTTGCAAGCATTAGGCAGGGCTATTGACAGGGCCGAACAGGCCTTTGCAAATTGGGACTTTTGGCTTCACATAACTCTAGCTTAAGTATCCCCCTTCAAGCCCCACTCTGTAGCCTCAGACAATGCCTGAGGAAAAGAAATGTAAATCTATTCCCTAATAAAAAAAAATAAACTCCTCTTACTTCAGTAATATGCTAATTAACAGAGAGACAGTTGAGACTAAAGATTGATACACCAAGGTAGCAGACATGCAGTCACATACGCTTCTCCAGGGAAGAGTTTGTTGTTCTGCTCTGAGTCAACCTTCTTGTGTGCCCAGGAGGTCACCCCTCCCCACTTTGTAACTCTTTTCATTAATGGAAGCAGGGAAATGAGGGCACGCTCTTCTCTCCCAGATGGTTTAGACATATTGGATAAGACTTGTTAGCAGCACCACTAATGTTTATTGCTCACGTTTGCAGGTTGTAGATAGAGAGGTTGATGCCAACTCAAAATATACGCTTAAGACAGGGGAACTTGACATTAAGAATACCTTTTCTTTAAAATTCAATTTACGTGAGAATGTATAGATGATCCACCTCAACCTGACTTTAACAAGCCATCTGCTGAGTTTGCTTCTGGTCTTCATCTCTCCAAGTGAAGGGTAGAAGAAATAAGATTCAATCCTGTGGTGCCACAATGATACCACTGAAATAAGAAAGGCCTGCTCAAGCAAAGGATTCCCTAGAAATATGTCTTAAAGACTCAGCTCGACGTTTTTTCTTCCCCAATTACAATAACTATTAAGAATTTTCATAATTATTTCATCATACTCAGGCATGTCTGAGACATAAATACTCGTTTCATAACAACAACCAGATGGCCCTCCCCTCCATGAAATGGATTTACACAGTGAGTAAAACAATGGATTCAAGCCTCAGAACACGTGTGCGGATGGCACAGGACCTGGTGGCAGGTTGCTCTTTTGTGGGGATCCAGGAGGGTCCCTCCCAATTGGTACCAACTCAATGGCACCAAGCCACAATAGCGGCCACATTTAGTGAGCCCACCCTGCAAGCTATTAACCGGCTTTGTGCATACGAAGCACTTTCCATAGTAGTCTTCGTGTATAGCCATTCTCGAGGGAATAAATAATGACTGAAGCTTCAGTGATGAACCGCCTGAAAACAGGGAAGAAGCTAAGAACTGATTGATACTGAGACATCCTAAGGATTTCTAGGTTCGTCCAGATAGACTAGAGATACAAATTCATAAACATGCACATGCATATAAGAGAGAGGGTTATATACAAGAGGAATGGGACATTGAGAAAGCATCCCAACCCAATCTAATCCAAGCCCAGAAGTCTGATATTAGGCCATATGTCTGATACAAGTCTAAAAGTCTTCTTCAGATTCATGAGGCACATGTAATGACGCCAGGACAATCATCAATCAGTGGGTGCAGAATTTTGTGTATCCATGTGGTAGAAGCATCTCAACACTGGCAGGGGCCTCCCTGTATCTTCTCAAGCATCTTAGCATTGGCAGGGGTGCTATATGGCTTCCCCTCCAACTCCTCCAGTTTCAAGGACTCAGGGTCTATCGGCATGCTGCCATCTTGTCTTATTAGTTGCAATCTCTCCCAAGGACTTGTGTCCACACCATAAGCACAGGTCTTGTGTCTTGTCAGTAGAGCGATTGCAAGAGACTGCATCCCTAGTCTCTCACCTCCACAGGGAAAATATTATAAGATTTCTCAGAATTTTCAGAGAAAGCCATGCCCACACAGAGGTCTCATTGGCTATCTCCAGATTGACAGGTTATTTTCCACCTCTATACTTCCAATCATGAAATTGACACCAAAGTTCATGACTTCCACAATTACCAAGAAGTATGAAAAAAAATCACTTTCTGCTTTTCTTTAGACTATTTGCCATAGTCTTTCAATAGTAGCAATATTATTACAACCAGTTGAATAGGTGTGTCATTGTAGTTACTGATAGGGGGTAGGCACACACACATTGTCTTAGATCAATGGTTTTCTCCCACATGCTCCTCACTATTTTCAAACACCTCTTTGTAGAGGAGAATTTGTGCTCTATAAGATCATCCATATATTTCAGAGATGAGGGCCCTCTATTGCCACTTTTTTCCTTACATTCCTTTAGTCCATTCTAAACATCCCTCCCAAGTTTCCTACTGTAGCAGCCCTGCATCCTGCCCTGGGTCACTCTGTGCATTTTCATCTTATCTCATGTCCACACCATATGCACAGTTGGCAGCTAATCCCTGCTATCTTCTCAGGACCAACAGCTGTACATGGACTGGATTTATTTAGGCGGGGCCACTCACATCAATTATCTTCTCATAATTTTTAATGTTCACATTTTAAAAGGCCAACTACTTTACCCTGACCACAGTTGAAGTGGCATGGGTGATAAGCCAGCCTCAGCGCAAATATCTGAGGATTCCGTGCGCAGGAAAGACTAGCCTCTCACCAAGATAAAGAGGTAAACATGTCTCTTTTTATTAAGATAGAATCACAAGGTGTGGATAGGTAGGGGATCATTCTGTTATTTGTTTTCTGTCTTCTATAGCTCTTTACACAATATCAAATACATAGTTTGTCCAAAATAAACACTTGCTTACTGATTAGCTACCAAATCGATGAGTAAAGACGGAAAATAGGGACGTGGATTTCTTTCACATTAATTAATTAATTTTAATTTCTGAGCCATTCCCAGGGGATAGGCAAGATCAAGTTCTCTTGTGTTCTACAAGCTCCCCATCACACACTACACAAGCCAACACAGCCTCTTCCGGGACTGCTCCAGGAAGGCAATGAAAGCCAAGGGGAAAGCATGGATCTTTCCTGTCATCTTCCTTTGAAAACTTTGCTTTTTTTGCCTGTGACTTTTCTGAAAAGAGATTATCTAGAAATACCTTTTCTTTGGTATTCCAGAGATGGCAGCATCAGCAGAGAACAATGCAATGGGGATTGAGAGTGCGGGTTTTTCTTTTGGGTTGTAGTCTTATAATCACAAATCAGTTGAGATTACTTAATCTCAACAAACTTAAATAAGACCTGAGATATGTAGGATGAATGAAATCATACAATACCTTAAATTCTTAATTATGCATAAATACTAACATCAAATCATAGTACATCATGATAGTGATGCTTATGATTCTGGGACTTCAGGATACTCTGTGATTGACCACCCACCCCCACCCGCAGCACTACATATATCAAGAAACTGGAAGGAGATTGAGTAACGTTTATCCCCCAGGACAACGCACAAAACTCTCAATTTTGCAAAGTCTCATATGTCCTATTTATTACTCTGATATCATCCATACTTGCTAAGTATTTCTCAGATGAAAGCTCACCTTAGAATTAATGAACCAGGAAATGTCGGTCTTTGTGCCTTTTTCGGCATTTTATGAGGCACCCAAGTGTTATGCTTCAACTCTTTCTACACAACCACAAAGCAATATTATTCTTTCTGCAAAGTGATTTCACAAACACTTGAGAATGGCCTATTAATTGACATTTGAACAGGAAGTTTATAGCAGCTTATCATCCTTATGCTGAAGCAAATACTTTTAGTCTCAGAAATGTCAGGTGCATGCATACTCCAAGAGTGGTGATTAATAAAATCCAAGAGTGGAGGAAGGAATTGTATCAGAACTTGAATTCTGAGTATTCTGTTTACAGAAGTCTGTAACAGTGAAACAGTGAAAGCCCAAAATCCATTTGTAGGGTCTCATGGAGTGAATGCATTCTTACTGCTGAATGTGGTTGTGAATAATGTTGCTATTAGATGGAGTGAATTGAAAAGGGATTCAATGCATATGTAGTTGGGGGAAAAATTTAACACCTTACCCTTTTGTCCCATTTTAAACTTGCTCTCGCTCTCTGTCATCTATCATCTATCATCTATCTAGCTATCATCTATCTATCTATGATCATCATCATCTATACCTATTCTGCTTTCTTTTTGATTGGGGGCTGTGTGTGTTTGTCTATATGCTTTTCTATATATGAGATCCAGGATAGGTAAATATATAGAGATAATAATTGGACTAGTATACTCTTGCTTTTATGGCAAGGGAGTTTGGGGGGAAATGGGAGCTAATAATAATGAATATAAGTTGTGGTGATGATTACACAGCTCTTTATATTACATTAAAATCAAAAATTTGTATACTATGTGAATTATATATCAGTTAAACTATTAATTAAAAATAAATAACTAAGGGAACACTGTTTGGGGAACAGAGAGATGTTGACTTCCTCATTCTGCTACCCAGCACCAAACAGTCACCTGGCCAAGGATTACTATCATATGTCCTTCCCTACAACACTGAAAGCTTACCAATACTGACCCAGTTTCTCCCGGTAGAAAAGTAAATAAGTCAAGAAATGGCATTGTATTAAGGAACAAGGGTGCCATTTTAAAAGTATTGTCTGATGTGATTTCAACTCACAAATTGCTTGAAGAAAGAAAAGAAACCACAGTCTTTGCACTTTCACTTGTGACTTCCAGCTGGTTCCTGCACTTGGCTACGAGTCTTTGTCTAAATCTAGTGCAAATCACTTCTTGATAGAAATATTTTCTCTCCTCTCTCCATCTATTCACACCTGGTTGTGAAATACTTCCCAGCTGTGTTTCTGTTTATCATCACCCCAGTACGGTGCCTGTGCTTTAGTGGAACTGCTAAGGTTCGTACCATTTAGCCGAAGGCTTCAGGGCTACACTTGCCATGTACCAGAGAGTGTCCAGGACTGTGTAGGAACAGAGGACTAAAGCATTTACTATCGAATGCCTAACAAAGCCCAGTCTCTGATGAACTAATGTAAACACGATCATTTTGGAATGATATAACTTTCGGCATCACACCAATATAAAAATCACCTTGTATGACAACTGGGAAAGTGGGTAGTACAGAGAGTCTTACCAAAGCAAAATCAAAGTCACTGCCATTAAGTCGAATCTGACTCACAGCAAACTTATAAAGGATTTCAGAGGCCATGACTCTTTATGGAAGAAGACACCCCCTTCTTGCTACGTTAGAAAAGCAGGTGCATTTGAACGGACAACCCTGCAGTTAGAGGTTCAATGCATAACCCTCAGCATCAACAGGCTTCTTGTAGAGAACCTTAGAAGTACTGTCATGATCTAAAAAAAACAGCAGGATTTGGGTCACATTAAGTAGGAAATGTTCCAAGAAACAAAATTTCAAATATCAAATGGTTTATTTAGGGGGAATAAAAAGGAAAAAATATCCTGATTTCCCTTTATATCTATGAAGTTATATCCACTCTGCCTGCTTTTGTTGGCTTTGATTAGAGCGGTGTTCCAGTTCTGGGCCAGAACCATTTCCCTGGCATCGGAAAGGCCACATGTGGTGCCCACTAATGCAAGTGTTTCCTCACTTGCAATCATGGAGAGAGGAGGGAGAAAACAAGCCCTATCAACTACTTTCATCTGAAGGACAGAGAAAATGCACATGGAAAGATAAATTATATTCCAGACCTTATTTCATTACCACTGCCTGCCAATTATGTGGTGGGAGAAAGGATGATGTTTCATAGAATTTTATAGATTTCTGAGCTTGAAGGCACCTCAGAAATCATCCAACACAATTCCTTTGTTTTATAAATGAGGAAACTTAGGTCATGGGAGGTTAAGTGACATGTGCAGGAGGGAAGTAAATGGCAGAACAGGGCTAGAATCCAATTTTCCTAACGACCAAAGCAGCCCTCCCTCTCCTCACCTCTATGCAATGCAGACAGGCATAGAGTGCAGTGTCACCCCCCGTTCTCTTCACAGCGCTTTCTTTGGCTCTCTTCTGCCCCCTCTCATTACCCGGGGGTTCTGACAGCCCCTACACTCTTCTTTGCTCATCTTACAAAGCTTCTCTTCAGTAAAATGTCCTACAGCCAAAGGAGCTGGGACCAAGGGCTCAAGTAGAAAGCAAATGTTTTGAGAAAGATGAGGGCAGCAAATGTACTAATGTGCTTGACACAATAGATGGATGCATGGATTGAATAAGAGTTGTATGAGCTCCCAATAAAGTGATTTTAAAAAAACTTTGCATATATGTAACAATAAAGATTTGTATTAAAGCATTTTTTAAGAAAAAATAAGGCACAAGAAAATTTTCAATGTAGAATTAAATTTTAGAATGGCAAAGTGATTCCATAATCTCAGAGCCCAGGCAAGCTCACTTGACTGACTTTTAAATCAAAAGCAATATCTGCACATACTTAGATATTCAAAAAAAACACAAAAATGTAAACTAGGAAATGTAAGCTTTCTATTCCCCTACCCGGGCTCCCTAGTGGATATCGCTATTAAGATATTTTTATCTATTCTTTCAGCCAAAGAAGAACGTGCTCATAGACATAAGTCAGCATAGCTAGGTAGGAAGGGAGATGAAAGCTTTGACAAAAGACCCCGACCTACACAAACATCTTCGCCACTGAACAATATCCCTGAGATGTTTCAGAATCAGCCTACATACATTGATCGCATGCTTCTCAGTAGCTGAAGGCTTTTCCACTTTCATAATGTGCAATGCTTTCTTTAGCGAGTTCCAAAACCCAAAAGAAAAGAGTCGCTGTGAGTCAGAATTGATTTGATGGCAGCGAGGTCCTTGTTGTTGGTGTGATTGCTGTGATGCTGCTTTGGGCTTAAGCCCCAAAGAGGAAGTTTTCCATGAGAGGGATGACCCAGTGTCCCTCACCTTGTGTTCGAACACAACCATTGGGAGGATGATGTGGAGTCAGGCGGCATGTCATCCTGTTGAACATGGTGTTCACGAGTAAACAAACAAATAGAGGCAATGGCGTCTACCAGCAGCCACATATATCCGCAGCCTTCCCTACTGCAATTTAGAATAAAAGCATATCTGTAGACGTGTGGCTGGGCATATCCACAAACACACCTGCTTATTTAAGCGTAACTATACGAAGAGAGCTATTGAGGCATATCAACACTCCTAAATATGATCAACATTTTAAAATAGGGGATATGAATGTAGAAAGAGGGGAACTTACGAATGGAAATTGTCTATTGTAGATTTTTCAGCTATCTCTCTGATGTCTGAGAAAAGCGAGAAAACAAACTAGCAGAAGCAAAATCAAAAATACCACTGCCATAAAGTCAATTCAGGCACATAGCCAACTCCCTTACACAGGGTTCCCTGACTAGAAACCTTAACCAGAGCACAGAGACAAGCACTGTAGCATCAAAAGAATGTCATGAGGTGAGAGTGCAAAAATATAAATTTAAATCATAGGCCTGATAGCCGCCATAATCTGCAATGTGAACTTCTCTTAAAAATGACAGGTAAGAGAACTTATCTAGTGCCAGACACAGAAATTGTTCCTCTTCCATTTTCACAAACATACATCTATCGTAGGTAGGAGTTGGAGGTATGCATAGACCCTTCATTGTTTGAGTTACTCCAAAAGGACCTCAGAGGAAAGGACTGGCAATCTACTTCTGAGAAATTACTCCTTAAAAGCTCTCAGACTCTGACATGTTTGGGATTCCCATGAATCAGAATCAAATTGAGTTTAGCCAGTGGGCTTGGTTATAAATTACCTGGTTCCAAGAGGTTCTCTAGGAATTATCTTGAATAGTCAGCAAAGAAGTCCAGTCATTGCTTCCCTGTAGAAATCAGAATGATCCGCCCTATAGGAGGATATTGCCATCACCATCCATGCAGGAGGGCCCTGCCTATTTGTGGGCCACCAGCCTCTGTGCAGTGATTGTGTGCGGCTAAATCAAGAGTTCCTTGCAGTGGAGCAGGTAACACATCCTCAAAGCATCCCAAATGGAGTCCCTGGAGTAGTCTCCTACGACCCTTGAAAGGGAGAGAGGCTCTCTCCTCCCTGCCTTCCTAGATTATTAGGTACAAGTGCAGCATCAGCAAGCAAAAACAGCAGACCCCCAACTGATCAATAATGTATTTATCTGTATCTGACTCAAAAGCACCACAGCCAGGACCCGGAAGGATAGAGTACCTGAAATCACAATGCAGGACAGCAGGAGCCAGGCAGCTGAGAAGGCCTGAGAAAGAGCACAGAGATGAGAGACACTGCGCAGGGCTTAGAAGGCTGGCGAGAGAAACCCAATTTTTGAAAACAATACCATTCTTATTTTGAAAAATTGGAGCTTCAAAGGATAGTATAAGCTTACAGCTTTGGAGTATCAGAATCCACCAACACTCATGCATATTGGACTTTGGAAATGGAGGGGTGAATGAAGCAAAAGTCCTAGGCAATGTGTGTGTGTGTGTGTGTGTGTGTGTGTGTGTGTGTGTGTGTGAGAGAGAGAGAGAGAGAGAGAGAGAGAGAGAGAGAGAGAGAGAGAGAGAGAGAGATTCACTCACACAGAATCTACATCACCTGGAATTTTCCAAAATCTTGCTAGCTTGCTTTTACTGGAAAATGTGTTAGGCCTCTGTCTAGGGGTCAGAGATTCTGAGTTTACTCAGGGAGTCCTATCATTTGGATCGCAAGCCATGCAGTCTGAGTTCAAGGGTTTAAGTCAGCCTCCACCATTCCAGGTTCCCCTGTCCACCACGCCCATCTCTCCCCAAAAGTTTAGGTTCAGATGCTGAAAATGGGAAAACTAGGAAAATGAGAAAGAAGGCTCTGGGCAAATCAGCCCAAGATTCCAAGGCTTCTTTTTTTTAGATGAACACACCCTACAGAATCACCCTCCTTATTTAAGGTCACAAAGAGAGACGAGATCTTACTCATCCTTCTGTTGCTCTGCCTCTAAAGGATGGCATCCACATTCTTCTATTTGCCCCACAGAGGTGGGAATGATAACCCATGTTTCACTATTGTTCAAGAAAGAAAGCATATGCTTACATATCTCTACAAGTATATTGCTGAGCCAGAGCTCAGCACTTTGAGATGCTGACTTTCTGTGATTCTGGTTGACTATTTTAGAACATATACCATGCTCCATTAAAGAAGTACATGGCTGCTGCTTGGGTCAAGGGGCACACAGATGCTTCTTTGCAAGAGTCACATGTGGATGGAATTCACTTATCTAACATAAACCTAAGCAATCACTGAGGCCTTCTAAAGCACAACGTTTTCCTAGAAACCAGGTCTATTTGTGTGCCTTATTTATTGTCTGTTGTAGCATAGGGCATGAGTCTGCTTTAAGTACACTTATTAGCCAAGGTCCTACTAACTCCTGGAACCTGCAGATTTATTCCTGGCTACTGCAAGTCCAAAAACCAGTGTTCTTGTTGGGGGGTAGGTTTTTGCCAAGACAGGAATGCAGTTGGCATATCCATGAAACACTTAGCTATGAGCCTAAAGCTGAAACTTCCAGACCATTCTCAAGGAAAAGACCTGGAGATTTGCTCATGCTAAGATTACAGCCTAGGTAACCCTGCAGGTCAGAGCTACATGGGATTGCTAAGAACAAAGATTGACTTTGGGGGGGCATCACTGCCCTCTGGTGGTAGTAGGAGATCCAGTCTTGCTCCTGGAGAGCTGCTGCTGGACTTGAACCGCCAAGCCAGTGGGCCGCAGTCTCGCACTCAACCACTAGGCCCCGGGGCTCAACCCCCAAAATTGACTTTATGGCATCTATCTATAGCAACATCCATGCCTTTTCCAAGTGGCTTTCTCTCTTCATCTGCCTTATGGTCCTGTGAGTGTCACTGTCACACTCAAAGTCAACATGGTATGGGGAAGATCTTGAAAAGCCCCTCATGCCTGGGGAATATGGGTCACAGCTCACATTCATTTGTCTGGTCTTCATATGGCCACCTCTCACCAGAAAAGAAGTTAAGAAATACATTTTCGTTGAGGTTCCAAGAAAGGGAAATGAGTTCAGGGACTAGATGGCAGTCTTGGTTACACTCCTTTATGACCAGAGCCTACAGTGGAGTTAGGCACATAGTAGATACCCCAAAAGGAGTTGTTGGAAGAAATTTTGAGTGACTGGATATAGTCTATCCTTTAGTTCTCCCCAAAGCTTATGTTAAGTAAGTAATTAAGAGTGAAATACTTATCCAAATAGAAGTGAGAATTCATTATGAGTCCATTTTTAAAGAGGGCCTTATTACTCATCAGCTCATTTGGTTTTTCTTTCCCTTCAGCAATGATCCTTAACTGAAAATAACTCGATTTTGTTAGCCAGTTTTCATGAAAGTAGGCTTATTAGAATTGTCTGATGCCCTTTTGCTGTTCCTCCAAGTCGTCTCAGAGAGTTGACTTTATCAGAACAAGCTGATGAAAAATCAACTTACTATGATGATATCAGCAGATAATTTTATAATCTATCCTCACAGAATATAGAGTATGTCCATTTTATAAGTATCCTTTAGCATTTGATCATGATTTTATATTGCAAAATAAGAGTTAGAGGGCCCTCCGAGGTTGTACAAGTCGGATAGCATCTAATCAACTCTTGGACTATGCAAGGCAGATCACTGGACAGGCTGCTCAGTTTTGTGAACCAACCTCATTTTCTCAAGTTTCTTCCTTCCCTCTCATTGGTGCCCTCTGACTGTTGAATTCAAGTGAAAAACCTATTTCCAACAGCACCAAGCTCACAGCTGGTTAAGACTCTTAGGTGCTTAGTTTCGGCCCCATTGACACCTCAAAGGCTAAGAGGGTAGTGACAGCTTTTGAAACAGACCTTTCCGAGCTTTCTGTCCTTGCAACTTTACCTTTGCAAAGCCCCCTCTACCTCTGCCTCACAACAGCAACATGGTCTCAGGTGGTCAGCCGGCAGATGATAATACATCTTTAAACATCATTATTTTTGGCTGCAATATAACTCAGATTCCAACTCTTCATGTTGAGAAAGTACAGACTCATAAAGCAGTTAAAAGCTAAACCCAAACAAACAAAACTCAGTGCCATCGAGTCCATCAGACTGTAACTGTGTAAGGGAGGAGAAAGCCTCTTCTTTCTCACACAGAGAGGTTGGTGGTTTGGAAATGCCGATCATATGGTTAGCAGCCACCAAAGTAGCCCACTGACAGTAGAGCAGCAGGCTCCATGGTTGCCGTCCCATTGCTTATCACTCATGACCACCTGTTGTGTGCAGAACAGCATGTGAGCCATACAATGGTCAAGGCGACGACCTTTCGGAAACCAATTGCCTCTCCTTTTGCCTCTGACTTTGCCTCTAGGGGATGTTCATACTGCTGAATTTCATGTCCTATTGGAATGCTTAGCCATTTACACCAGGAACACCTAATAGATCCCATCACAATTTTTCATAGTATTTGTATATTGAAATGGTGATATATCAATTAAATATCTATTAAATTGTATGCCAGGTAGTATTGCCATTAATTTGACTTTTTGAAATTGACTGCAACAAAATTTAAAACACAGAGGGGTCTCCCATTTTGGCTTGGTTTATATTTCTGCTGGACAGTTCTGTACTAGAAATATCTCTGACTCAAAATCTATACCCCGTTTCTCCTTCATGTAATAGAATCCTCTCATTCTAGGTTAATGCTAATCCTTATAATTCTGCCAACCTTTGGTATTGGACAGATCTGTTTCTCATCGTCTGACCCAGATAAAAAAAAACCCTCAAACACCTCAGTGCCATCAAGTTGATGTGAACTCCTAAGAACTCTGTAATAGAAAGTGTTCTTTTAAATAAAGCCAGATAATAGGAGTGGAATTTTGATGCTTCTGGAAATTTTGGATTTTTATGATATGGAGAACAAACAAAATCAGCAGATCCAGGAATCTGACATTAGCCAATCAATGCAAAGAGTCAAGAGGACTTTGAGTTCTCATATTTAAAAATCCTGAAAATGAAAATTTGAATGACAGACAAAGGGAGAAATTTGGTCAGGAATCCGAGCTACATAGTTTTGAACCCTCTTCCTATGTGAAGTTTATCAGTCACATGTATAATATTGTGAATAATCTATCCAGTGCATTTTTCATTAATAGAAAGCAGGCTATTTGAGCTGAGTTTGTTCTGTCAACAATATATTTGTTTTGCCAAAAAATTATACTTGAATGATTTAAAATGTCTAGAAGATGAATAAATTTAATGATGATTCAAATATGAATTTTGCAATACATTATATCATTAAGCAATACACTGGCCTAGAGAGTAAAAGATCTGTCCTTGGAAGGAAGGTTCTTGGATGTATATGTAATCTCATCAATCTTTTATAAAATCTCATCAATCTCTGTACCATTTACATTCCAATTGTGTCTGTTTGTTTACTTTAACTTTTTACTGTGACTCTATTTTTGAAATATACTAAAAAATGAATAACTTTGAGACTCATAAAAACTTACGAAGAACTTCATGGTACATTCTAAAGACATAAAATAGCAGCAGCAATAGCAACAACAACAAAAACTCCAAGAAAACAACACAAAAGAACATTTCAGTCCCTCTTCTATTTCAAACAGTATATTTAATTACAAGAGACAAATAGTCAATTTCTCTGAATGAATCTAATAAAAGACAAACATTACTAGTCAACATACAGAATTCTTCATAAGAATAGGTTGAGCTTGTTCAAAATTAATAACTCCCCCAAACTAGCAGGAGGTAAATCTTTGAAATTTCTGTGAACTGTAGAGATAAAATAGAAGCTCTGGTATTAAAAGGTTTAGGCATTGTGCTGCTCACCACATCAAATTTCTTAATTAAGACCTAAGTGTGATTCTGCTGGGTTGAAATCAACATGACTAGATATCTTGTTCAGGACTTTCTTGAAATTCTTTCCAACTATCACAAGACAAGCTCTGAGGTTCTTCAGGTTCCAATTTGAACTTTACCTAATCATGAACCTTGCCACCCTCCCATTGCACAGTTTCTTGGGTGTCATTCTCACCTCCCATTGACTTCCACAGTGCTTTGTAATTCTCTCCCGGGGTTGTAACTTTTTTGGTAGGCATTTTTTCTCTCAAAACCCCTCTGGGGCAGTTCTACCCTGCCCTCCAAGGTCACCATGTGTCAGATTTTCCTTGATGGTAGTGAGTTTGATTTTTTGTGTGCTATGTAGCATGTGGTCTTTTAAACTAGGAAGGATGCTCGTCATTCATCTTTGCTTCCAGGATACCACATGCAGTGCCTGCAGTGGAATAAAGGTGCATTCAATAATTGAGTGGGTGTGTGCGTTTGCACAAAGCCAAGGTCTATAGGACTCCATCTGAAGGCGGCCTATCTTTTAAGCATTAAGTTTCTCTCTGCACCAAGTTAGTTGATTTCCTAATCATCATTCTTTCTTTGGTTCTCAGTTATTGGTAAAGAAAGAGTTGCACAAGTACCTCAACACTAGAATATGTCTAATTCTTAGCTCTGGATTGGGGTGAAGTGGGGGACATCTTATGGAAATGAATGAGCTTAAAGGGTCTCTTTTAAAAGAGAATTGATGACTCCACTGATAAAGTGATCAAATCCTTTCCAGAGAAAGATTTGTTAACTGTGTTCACAGCAAAATGTAAAACTGACCTTCAGAAATCACCAGCTGTCTCTAGTTGCCTTTGTGTAAGGCCTTTGGTAAAGGAGGAACACATTTTCCAATTAATTGATTGTTTTCCTTCAGTCCAGACTAGTATGGGTGGCCATGTTTATTTTTTATCATTTTAATGGAACTGAAGAAGAGGAGCCATCTCCAGATTGTCTCTATTAGAATCATTTGAGAAAATTGGTTCCCTTTTCGGTTATTAAATACAGGATAAAGGTATCATAGTGGATTCATCAGTTCAGCTATTTCCACATATGCCTTTCTTAAAACACATTTTTGCTACGTTTAAAATTTCTAATTCAAACATTTCTGTGGGTATTTATCCATTTTTCTACATCTTTACTTTTATCACCTTAAGAGCCTGCCAGGCAGAACTCTCTTGTCACCACCTATGTGATAGATTCTCAGGCACACGGGGAGGTTCTCAAGAAGCCCCCTTTCTCATTCCCCAGTGATTCATTGATGTCTGACATAATAAAACCAGACATTCATTCTTTCCACTTAGGGTCTGGTACCTTAATAAAAGGTAATCTTTCCAAATGGATGTGACATTTTCTTTCCTCCACCCTGTTAGATCTGTATGTGCACTCTTGCAGAATTTATCATCTTGCTTTGTGATTACACTTACTTGTGTGTTTGTTTTATTGCTTCTATTAGTTTGTTAGCTTTTGCAAGGCAAGGGGCATTTCTTCCTCAAAGAACTAGTTCCCATTTTTCTTCAATGTATCCAAGCAGTTGTGGCGAGGGACCGCCTGCCCCACCCCACTGTCACGGCCATTACCGTGCAGGGGCCGTTGCAGTTTGTGTTGGTGTAGATTGGACCTGAAAAATGGGCATTTGTCTAACTGGGTTGGGATAAATTATGGATCCTACTTGGCTCATTACATCAAAATCATTCATGCTTGGGGCTGACATGATCCTCGGGAAGGATTGGCACCGATAATCATTTTAAATAGCATTTCCGTATTTTCAAGTTCAAACACATCAGCTGTTTATGCCCAAAAGTGAAAGGAGGAAAAAAGTCAAGTCAATGCTCTACACTCAAAAAGCAAAACAAGGGCTGAGCCCCGGTGGCATAGTGGTTGTGCGCGGGACTGCGGCCCACTGGGATGGAGGTTCAATTCCAGCAGTGGGGCTGGGCCTCCTACTCCCACCGCCAGAGAGCAGTGATATCAAAAAACAAAACAAAACAAAACAAAAACTTCCCTGACACCAATTCAATTCCAGCTCACAGCAACCCTGTAGGACTGAGACAGCAACCCTGTAGGACTGAGTAGGGCTGTGTTCCTTAGACTTCTCAAAACTGTAAATCTGTACAAGTGTAGACAGCCTCAGTCATCCCAGACAGAGGGTCTCATGGCTTTAGACCAATGGCGTTGCTGTCAACAGCCCAATATGTAAGCCATTAGAACACCAGGTCTTCCTAAACTATGCAAACACCCTGCTTTCAGCTAAGCACCTCTAAGGGAATCCTGTACCAGCATATTTTCTGGTCTGCAGTTCATACTTCATAAAAAGTTGCACACACCAAAAGAGGATTCAAAAAAGAAAAAAAATGCAAATCAGTTCTACAGTGTCAATGTTATTATCCACACAGAAAAGACAACAGACAAATCTCACTCAAGTCAAGCATGCCTACATTCACACAACAAGGCAATGAAACAATGAGATTCCATGTCCAAACCTGTGAATTGCCAGCCCATCTTTCATCACCAACCATGTATCTAAGTCAGCGACCCAGCACTGCCTTTATGTTAAAAAGAAATCACCTGCGCACTTTTCTTTCTACTGCTATTTATACTAACTTGGGCCTTTTCTCTTTCACTACCTTTGGTTGAGTTTTTAATGTTTTGTTCATCTATCCTGGTTTATTGTTTTCTCTCTCTATTTTCCTCCCACTACACACTCATCTCTTCCTTCTTCGTCAGTCTTCACCTCTTCTCCACTCCCTCTTTTCCATTCCCATTAATGAAAGCAGATAATAACTTGTGAATTCAAGTGGAACTTCATTTCTGAAACTGCACACTCATGCTGGAACCCATTAAGCTCGATAGTGAGAAATGAGAGAAATCATAATTATCAGGCCACTAAAATTCATGAAACATAAAATTTGTCAGGGAAAGTAATTGAAATTATTGGAGCAGTTGGGCCTGGTGCGGAGCAGACCCTCCATGATAATGGAAAGGTTACGGGCAGTATTTAGCAATGCTGATGAGGTCCAAGGTGACTTCATGCCACCACAGTCAGCAAATGTATGCTCAGCTTACATTAATTCGCTAATCCATCTTTGGAAATTGGGAGAACAGTGGGATACCGGAACCCCATCAAGCTGTTCAGAACAACAGGTACTGAAAGTTTTTCTCTTCCTGTCTTTTGCACATTTGCTTCTTCCTCCATTCTTCGGCAGCCCCCGCCTCACCCCCCATGCTGCTTTCTTTAGCTGTCTCTCTCTTCTCAATTGGCTTCTTTGTACTATCCTTTCTTCATTTAGTTCCCCATTCTCCATCTGTGAATGCTACCTTGCTCTCTAATCCCATCTCAAATGATAGAAGGGTTCGTTTGATTGCCGTATTTTTTTTTCTACCAAAAGAAGCTCTGTAATCTGAGGACTGGGAAAAGTCTTCCCTTGATCAAGGCTGCCTGCTGCTGAGGGGAAGCTACCATCCACATCTGTTCACGCACATGCTCCTTCCATCACCATCTCCAATACTGAATCTGCTGCTGCACCTGGCCTGCTGGTGCTTTACTGAGCATGTGTGTGTGCATGCAGGAAAAAAAAGGGAATGATTTTTACACTATCAACTTTAAAATATCTAATATATCTTTGACCTCAGCAACTAGAGAATTATGCATAGGCAGGGATGGATACATATTGTACTTTTAGTACAAAAGCTAAGATCATGAAAAATCATCCAGGAAAATACATCACCTCACATAAGACAAACCAATATATTCAAGTAACAAAGGTACCGGGGCCATACCAGAATGTTTCTCAGGAGTTATCATTGCTAGGACGTGGTCTCAGTAGAAAAAGTGCATGTATCTCTAAACTCCACATTCACTATCATTAAGTCAATGCTGACTCATAGAGACTCCCGGTGGGTTCCTGAAATGTTTACTCTTTACCGGAGTTGAAAGCCTAGTCTTTCTCTGGCAGAACCACTGGTGGTTTCAATTTGCCAACCTGATGGATTGCAGCCCAACAAGTAACCTGTCTACCCCAGGCCTCCATATACTTGGCCTGATTGAAGGATCTATCATAACCCGTCTTTTATATCTACTTTGCATGTTGCCATTTTCACATATATGATTTGATCCCTGCATCCTGAAAGTCAGAAAGCTAATATTGCCTTCCTCCTGTATTTGATTCCTTCATCCTATACTTGAGAAAAACCTGGGTTTTTTTCAGGTTAAATGTTATGGCTATAGCTGCTTGACTATGAGTGATGTGACTCCTCTCTCATTAGGAACACTCGTGGTACTGTGCTTACACAATGGCCTGCTCACCTCCGAGTTAGCAGTTGGAAACTTGCTATAAGTTGTGATTGACTTGGCGGCAATGAGATTGGTTTGATTTATTTATTTTTAGTATATTTGATTTGCATGCTTCCCTAGGCCAAATCTGCTTTGGAACATTCTCTATTTGGGTCCGGATATTATCTCAGTCCTTTGAACAAAGCCAGGGACCTGATTTGTACATGTCCTACCCTTAATACACTGTATATTAGTGTATGCCTGGCCAGAGCATTGATGATGACAATGTAATAACGACTGATCTTTCGGAGAGAAGCCCTGGTGATGGAGTGGTGATCCAAGATCAGCAGTTGGAAACCACCAGTTGTTCAGCTGGAGAAAGGTGAGCTTTCTGCTTCCATAAACAGTTACAGTCTCAGAAACTCACAGGATCCATCCTACAGATTCACTCTGTAGGAGTGAATCCTACATCCTACCCTATCCTACACATTCACTCTGAGATTGCATCAGTTGGCGGGGAGTGAGCTTTGACTCTATTTCATAGAGGGGATTCCAATGCTTAAATCTTCCACTAAACCTTGGTGACTAGGGTTTACCTCATTTTCCGCTTCAGCCTTTCTAAAATTGAGTGGTGTTAGAGTTCACCCAGGTGCTTAGGACGTACAAAGCTGTTTTCAATTCCCAGTGGCCCAGAGTGGGACTACCAGTAGGGTTTTCTTTATTTTTTTTGAGGGGGGGGGGGAATCACTGCCTCTGGTGGTCGTGGGCACTACCCAGTGCTGCTCCTGAGAGCTGCCGCTGGGTTTGAACCACCAAGCCCACGGGCCGCAGTCCCGCACTCACTCACTTACGCCACTGGGACTCAGCCCACCAGTAGGGTTTTCAAAGATGGTAATCTTCCTGAAAAGGAGCCCTGGGAGCAGAGTGGTGACGAATTGGTCTGCTCACTGCCAGGTCAGCAGGTAGACACCAATAGCCGCTCTTAGGGA